>JARJHM010001216.1:0-51157 GCA_033356055.1 Carex pumila | reverse complement strand
GACCAAGTCGGGTATATAATCTATCAGTTACCAATTCTTTATTTTGCAGCTATGCTTAGTTCTTATTTATACCATTTAAAACACATAAACAAGTTATATGTTTTAAAATCAGATATTCTTTTCGGTCCATAAAGCAATTTGGTAACGTGACAAAGTTCCTTTTGGGCCAGCCATTAAGACACGTGAAAGGGGCTCCCAGGAAAGATCGGGGTCACAAGGACCGCTAGATTCAATCTTTCCTAGACAGAACCATCTCTTTCTTGTGTGGAAATAACAGCTCTTACTAAGGTACTTTATTGCTTCATAACATTCTTCGATGAACTTTACTTATCCGAAGGTTTTCAAAAAGGCAAAAAACTTACACTAAATTTTGTCATTTCAAAAGCATTAAAGCAATTTGGTAACGTGACAAAGTCCCCTTTGGGCCAGCTATCAGGACACGTAAAAGAGGGTTACACGAAAAGCCGAGACTTTTCTTGTCATTAACCTTGTCTTTTATGAGTGGAGATTAACAGCTCTTACTCAGGTACTGATGCGCACAAAAGCGTATGCACAAAATTTCAGTACAATAAGATGTACCTTTTAAACCTTTAACACACGTTTGAGTTAAATTGCAAGTGCACAATTCTATCAAAGTAGTATTTTAGGTATCGATCCACAGGGAGTACGATAAAACTTAGTTCAAACTTTAGTAATAAATTTCAGAAAATAAAATAAAGTAAAGTGCAATAAAAGTAAATTGGGGGGTTTGTTCTAACAATTCCTAAAGTTGGGTTCAATACCCAAAAGAAAGGAGTTTGAAATAATAATTGTAAATAAAAGTAAAAGAAGGGAATTGGTTTGCTTTCTAGATTTAGAGATCTAGGGGTCTTTGGTCTACAATTCCTTGCTAACTCTATTAATTCGGTATTTGTTTGAATTCATGTATGATTTGATGAGGTTTCTAACCTAATATGTTATTAAGGGTTACATTCGTAAATTAATAACATGCCTAGGTAACTCGAACTTCTCAATGAAGTTCCCCACCCTAGCTACCTAGACCTATAAGCTCTTGTTAGTCTCTCCTCTCCTCAAATATTGGTACTTCGCAATTAAGTCCATCATACCAATACCCGATTTGAATTGAGATGTCCTAATTAGGGTTTGACTTCACGATTAGGTTCTTCACCAAATTCCTAACCTTAATTTCTATATTTCCGGCTTAGATTAAATTGGTTACAATCTTAACCTAAACCTAAGGTATTTGCATTCATAATTTGGTACTATCCTATTGATCACAGTCAATTTTGATTCTTTCGAATTCAAAACGGGATACTACAATTCAAGTACTAATTATGTAATTAACACAAATTATTAAATCACAGAAATTAACATCAAATCTCATAAAACAATCATAATAAAAACAAATAACCGAATAAAATAGAATTAAACAAGTTCATGCATTGACCTAAACCCCTAGAGAGAGAACTACTCCCTCATGGAGAGATCCATTACAAAAGTTGGCAAAAGTAAGAAGAAATGAAATAAAGAAATGATTACACCCTTTATTTGATCAAAGCCCTCAATCTTGCCGACTTCTTGCTCAGGAAACCTTTCTTCTCCTTGCTTGAAAGCTTTCCTTTTTCTCCAGAATTTATCGCTAAGAATTGTGTGTGTGTGTAGAGAGAGAATGAAGGAATTAGGGATGAGATAGAGAGATGAGATGAGAAGAGATGATATAGAGAGGGATGTGAGATCCCCTCTTTTATAGTTAGTGGGTGTTATATTTGGATTGTTTTTCAGGATTGTCTTGTCCACATGTGGCTATCAAAACGCGTCCATGATGCACCAAAAATAGAAAAACTGTCAAAAACGTGCAATTTTGGCTTTCTGCGGGTCCAGTGCGGGTTCTCCGAGCCGCACTGCGGGTGGGCTGATCCGCACTGAGAAAAATTTTAGTTTTTAGTTTCCCATGTTGTAGATCTTCTCGCTAGCTTTCCAAAAAGTGGTCATAAGCCTTAATCGGAGTTACGAGTCAAAAGTTATGACCATTTTAAGTTCAGACTCTATTTTTGGCTGACTGCTACAGTGCGTCCGCACTGCAATCCGCATTGCTACAGTACCATCCGCACTGGGATCCGCACTGCGGATGCATCGAGATCCGCACTAGGCTCGGACTTTTCCTGTGCGACCAGAGTGCAGCTGCATCGAGATCCGTGCATCCGCACGGATTTTGATGTATAGCTTATTATACCTTTTTAAAATTGGCGCACGTCCAGAAATCCATCTAAGTACTTATTTTGGCCATATTCCAAACCGTGTGTTCGCAGTGGGCATTTTTCTTCGGTTTTGCACGGATTTTGATGTATAGCTTATTATATTTTTTTAAAATTGGCACGCGTCTAGAAATCCATCTATGTACTTATTTTGCCCATATTCCAAACCGTGTGTTCGCAGTGGGCATTTTTCTTCGATTTTTCTTCATTTTTCTTCATTTCCTGTAAGTTAAAACCAAGCAAACGCAGTAACTTGATCCTAGGTGTAATCTATTCACTTTATATTCAAAATACAAGATATTTGGTGTTATTTCGTGATAAAAATCAGATCGAATATGTATATAATTTAGGCCTATCAGGTACTTTATTGCTTCATCACATTCTTAGATGAACTTCAACGCAATCAAAAGTTTTGAAAATAAAAACATAAAGAAAGCATAAAATCCTATTTTATGTTTCTCGGTCGGAAAACCGATCCAAGAAATGTAAAAGTTTACATTTCATAAGAAAGCATAAAGAAAGCTTAAATCTAATTTAACTTTCTTAGTCGGTAGAACTGATCCAAGAAAATCTCATTTCTAATCGGTTTTGGACTTAAGCTGCAAATGTAAGAATTAAACTGATATGCGGTATATGCACCTAATTTGCATAAGTTATAACTTTTAGAAAATCAATCAGCAGGAGAGCCTTGTGCTCTGATACCACTGTTGGGTTTCGGATACCACTTTTGGGGTTTTGCGGTAACCAAAACTCGTTTAGGCTTAAGGTGCGGAATGACCGTAGAACAAAAATTTCTATGGCCAACTTAAGCTCAGGATTAAACGGGGTATGTCAGGAAACTTTCCAAGGCGGTCCACCTTCAGTATTCCTTTGGCATCAAAACCCAATTTAATCCTTTTACAGATCTACTCCATGATTGATTTCTAAAACTTTAATCTACTTACCAATTAAATAGATTAATATAACATATTTATACCTTGTTTCCAAATCACAGTTGGAATGCAGACCGAGCGTGTAGAGCTACATCACGAAAGGAATCGACTCGTCTCGGAGCATCAGACGTCTGATGCCTCTATCGGTTATCCACCAGGACTAACCAGAGAGCGGTTAATTTATTCTGCCAGAAATACCGTAAACCGCGGAATTCTGCAAAAACACTATTCACGAGGAAAAGACGAAAACCCGTAAACACGAATTTTCGGTTACTCAGTTTCATCAAATGAGCAAAACTGACATACCGCTAAATTCGGTAAAACACTATTCATCGATCCCGTAAATATACTCCACAACAACCTGCAAGATTATACGTCAACTACGTATAACTTTCTTTTCTCAACCGAAACACTATTTGGGAGAGAAACCGAGAAAGAGAGAAAATACCGATTCGATTCTGCACGAAACGATACAAGTGAATTAGTGATTTTTCTCTCTACATGCACCCCTCTATTTATAGGCTTTTGAGGAGGTTCGCAAAAGACCGAAATACCCCTCAACATATGCCTATTTACAAGGTATGTCATTGACACCTCATCCTTTTATATGTGAAATGACCAAAATACCCCTTCCACACCCTTCCATACTCTTCTCCATGTTTCTACACATGCAAGGTGGCATAGGTGTGAAATGACCATTTTGCCCTTGTGGATAGGATTGATGACATGTCATCTGGATAGGATCAATGACACGTCATGCGGATAAGCACGAATCTAAAAAGACCCGAATGCCCTCGGTCCGAAGACAAATAATATTCGTATAATTATTCTGAACAATTATATATATATTTTTCTTGCGGTTATTTGTTTCGGTATCGATGACGTGTCATCTGGATAGGATCGATGACATGTCATGCGAATAAGGACGAATCTGAAAAGATCCGAATGCCCTCGGCCCGAACACAAATAATATTCGTATAATTATTCTGAATAATTATATATATTTTTTCTTGCGGTTGTTGCTTCGGTAATTTATACAATGTGTCCTGCACATTTATAAATTAACCGGTTAACTTTTATACAACGTGTCACACACGTTTATAAATTAACCAGTGTTTTTGCTTGTTATTTTTACATAACATTTATAATTTAATTATAACACGTATAATTAATTATAACCATCTTATCATTGATCATAACCAATTTATAATCAATCAAAATAAGATTCTCCAATTAGCTCCTATATGGTGTGACCCAATAGGATCTGTGTTATGTTGGTAAATAGAGTTAAAACTGTTTTAAGTTCTATAATCATGGGTGGCGTCTGGCAACACATCATGACCATCCAATTACACAGATGATGCTGTACTGTACAATATCACGATCCAGTAAACAATTTACTTGTGTCTGTTCTTCTGTCTCATAGCTATCAGATCAGTTTCAAGGTAGATGTGTGTCATCCTTGCTAACTGAATCTTTTCTTGATCTTGAGCAGATTATCAAATATAATTACTCTTGTAATTATACCGCTAGCAGATAATCTAACTCTATCAAGGGGCCCAGTGATGCTATAGCTCGTATAAAGATACGAGGGACAAATAGTACTTTTGGTAGACTATCACTTCCTCAGCTAAGCTATACATATGAGAATGCTACCGTTATTACTGCTTTTTACGGACAGCGGTAGATAGCAATCACACATACATATTTCTTAGTGGGAACAATAAATACCTCATACTTTAGAACGTGACACTGAATGAGAAACATTAATGACACGAACACAATTCTATTTAATGTCTCATTCGGGGTCTGTCAAATTCCATGTTCCTAGAACATGTATCTATGTGATTAAAATGACATCTCGTGTCAGGTGGTTTGTAAAACTTAACCATCTTTTAATCCACATACTAACCTTTTCGCGGTAATTAGTGTTCCTGCTAATTACCTTGGTTAGTGACCTTTTAAGAGTATATATCATCTATATTATGGAGTTTCACAATTTCAGTCATGAACTCGAAATGATCCATAAATGCAATAATACTCAAGGCAACAAAATGATATTAATCATCCAATTCATGAACAAAACTTTATGATAAATTATCGTATTATTGACTTCTAGATTATTACAAACTAACAATATATACTGTGCTAATCGTCCGATGTTATGAATATATATAGCTAATTTGGTATTAAGGATAGTATTTTCTAAATAATTATATTGGTTTGTACGTGAATGATCATGTGTTGTTCTAACAATATTTAATTAATCTTCTTCGTAAAAGCTGCGATGTGTTGTGTTAATTAATCATACTTGTTTAGTTGCTGGGTGATATTAAATGAATGACTTCTAACTAATCAACGATTCATACGAACAAAAAAATGTTTTTTAATCGTATTTATTAGCACGAAGAACAATTGTTAAAAAAAAAAAAAATGCGGGATCATACCAAAACGCCGCCAACCAATTTGAGAAATGCCCCAATAAACGGATCGTACTTTTTTTTTTTTTATTAACTTGTATTTTACAATCAACTACAGTATTATTTCACACTTTATATATACATCAAGCTACTGATAAAAAAAATGTAACATTCTTGGATAATGGCTGAGTTCATCAAATAATTATATTATCCCCGGTGTTTGTAGCGGTTTGCGGCAGATGGCCTACAGAAAGGACATGCTTATGGAAAATTTGTTCAAGATGCTGTGGCAGCATTTCATCGAGCTCATATAGCCTGGCATAGATATCATGTTGAATGTTGTGATTGCTTTGTAATTAATCCTGTTGTACAATCTTAAGTTTTGTGAATCACATGATAAAAGGTATTTTAGTACTGCCAAAGCTTCCCTGAAACTATAGGCCATTGTTGAACCAAGTTCCTGAGGCATTAGCTGAAGGAAAGGTGCCTCTTAATTATTATGCATTCTGTAGAATTGTAAAAGAATCTTAAATAAGTATTTAATAATTGAAGTTGCAAAATTTAATAGAAAATTATAATCTCTTTAGTCATAGTGATAAGTTTTGAGGTGGTGATGTACAAATAAATAGAATCTAAGTCGGGTTTCTTTTCCAGATTTTTTGGTTTTGCTACGATCTCCAAGGGTTGCTTTTCTTTGTTTGGCATCATAATAAACATGTCAAAGTCAATTGAGATGTTAAAACACAAAAAAAAAGGAAGTTCATCAATAATCAATGCATTCCTATTGTTAGAATTGTCACTGACTTCTTGAGCTGAAATAATATATATACCTTTTTCCTAGACCACTTATATATGTTAAATTCAAGTGAAGCAAATCTTGTTGTAGCTACTAACAAAGTAAGTCCTCATTTTCCTTTCTCGATCTGTTCAAACAATAAAAAAAAAACTCTTCAGTTAATCACACAATCATCGACCGATTGGTAGTTAATTTATGTAGCAAAAGGTACCAATAATAGTTATAACATCCAATCATTGATTCAATGTACAATCTAATTGAAAGCTAAGAAAACTAAAAAGATCACATTGATAATGTGCTCGTGCTTAAGTCTAAATAATTAGGATATCAACTGACTTTTGATAGCAGTAGAACCATTTAACAAATGAGAAAAAGAAAACTACTACGTTTAAATATCAATCCATATATGTAAGTTGGTATATTGGATTTTTCTTTTCTTTTAAATTACTTTTTTATTTGCAAGTAAAGCATCTTCTATAGTATTCATTCAGCAAGTACCAAAAGAAAATTATATTGAATTCACAAGCTTAAATTGCGAGATAGATTCATCCAAACCAAGAAAAATTAACCCCATCATTAGAAGATAAAACTATCATTTAAGTTAAATCTTAATACAACATGTAACATAGACCTTATTCAGATGTTCAGGAAACCGCTGATAACACATTTATGAAGGCATACAATATATTTTTGATAATGGCCTGGCAGGATGAGCTTTTAAGTTTTAAGGATGATTATCTTTTCTTTTTTTTTCAGACTACCAACAAAACTAAATTTAAAAGGAATAAAGATAAAACCCTCCTAAGAAATAAGTTTTAAAACTACAAACACAATAATGGAAATTCTTTTATGCCTGATATAATGGAAGATATGGCCAAAATTACAACATTTACAGTGCAGACTAGACAAAATCAAAAGGCAGGGATGGATGTGATAATGTACCTAACATATGGAGCTTGTTCTGGCCAAGTTCTTGCAATAGTCGTGTCCTTGCTTTACCACTTGTTTAACTTTTAACCAGTTTCATCTTCTACTACAATCGCCGGTTTAGGAAAAAAAAACATAAGCTATTACAAATTCGTTTTAAGTGTTACCAAAAAAAAATTCTTGAAAACACTATAGTATCACAATTGACAAGCCTTTCAAGTGTCCATCCCCAATCCCCATTGTATCACAAGTATTCTGATTGTTCTTATCACTAGATCTTCCCCTGAATTTCGGTAAGGATTCCGGAGTTGGTAAAATATGTGCATCTATCGTGTGATATTGAGAAAATTGGTTCTCAAATGCAAAAGTTCGGTTAGGGTTTATGATTTGGGATAAAGAAGACATCAGTCATGCAATTTTGGAAAAATAGAACAGAAAATTGAAGGAAAATAAAAAAACAAAAGTACGGAGTCACTAGCTCAGATAACAGGAGAAAATATGAAAACCAATCAATCCGAATTTTGTAAGAAAGCGACCAAAAAAAAGACTATCAATCCATGGTAGAAGGGAAAAAAACCTGGAGTCAAGACAGATCGTTGATAGTTGAAGCTAACCGGGCGACGAAGTGGAACTAGAGAGGAGAGACTGAATGAGGTAGTGTCGCCAGATATCGGAGAATGTTGTGTAATGTGAGAGGAAAAGAGGCAGCACTTCCGAGATGCGAGTCCTAGGGTGCTGCCTTTTTGTAGTAGCATTCGGATATATACCTATATTTTTTTTTTTGAAAAATAGCGTTATTACCATTGATTTCATATAAATCAAGCATACTTAATTTGGTACTCAAAATAGATACCAAGATTAAATATGAAAAGTCTTACAGCAGGTCAACATTAACAGACATAAAAGTATACAAGTAGAAACAATACCACATCAAAAGCTAATCTTCAAACAAAATGAATACTAAGCAAATAAAATCTCAAAAATTAATCATATCCTAAGAGACTAGTAATCCAATAAATCATCATCCGACATCTCGTCTCCAGACATATGACCTGGGGGGTTGCCAGCTCCAAGAGCTTGGATTGACTCCTTTTCCTCCTTCAATATCTAATCTGGAAGGTCCTTAACATCATATAAAAGCATTAGACTTAATTTTAAGTATGAATTTTCAGATTTAGACTTACACCAAAAAGTAGCTAAAGAGATTATCTTAAACTCTAATGATTTAGCAGAAGTTGGAGTAGTATTATCATTAAAAATAACTTAATTTCTTTCTAACCATACATTCCATAAGATAGCTCTCTTTAACAATTCTACAATTAATCTATCCTTTAAGGAGATAGAAGCATCAAGTAACAACAAATCATTTAAAAAATTACATGTAAAGGTGAATGAATTGTATGTTGCAATCCAATTCCAGATCAAGTGTACATACAAACAATGTATAAATAAATGGTCAGTGCTCTCATGTTGGTCACAGAATGCACAAGTAAGATCTCCTGGCCAACCCTTTTTTTCCAAGTTAACCTTAGTGAGAATTTTATCTCGTCGGACGAGCCAAAGAAAGATTTTGATTTTTAAAGGGATGTGAGATTTTCAAATAGTATCATATTCAGAATTTGGAATACCACCATACTCTAACCATTTATAAAAAGAATGAACAGTGAAATGATCATCTTGTGACCATCTCTATATTAATCTATCTTCCATATAAGAAGACAAAGTAAAACGTTGAAACTTGTGATGCAAGACAATCAATTCAGTCCTATAAATACTAGTTATTTGTCTTTGAAAAGAAAAACTTAAATGAGAATTAGAAAATACCTCTGCCACAGAAATAAACCTATTAGTAACAATAGAAAAAAGATTTGGAAATTGATGTTTTAAGGTATGTTCACTACATCATCTATCTAACCAAAAAAGAAATTGTATTTCCATTACCTATCTCTTTATTTAAGCATAAATTGATAACCACATGATCTTTTAGGATTGATCGCCAAAATGGTGAACAAAGAGAAGGAGAAGTTATAGACTAAAGAGTATTTTCTTCTTGTAGAGTTACTCCCATGCTATAAGAATTTACGTCTAATTTTATCTATTTTATGTCTAATTTTAGTAGGTAATCTATGTATGGATAACCAATATAAAGGAATAGCAGAAATAACATAATTTAAAAGGGTTACTCTACACCCCAAAGATAGTAAAGAGCATTTCCACCCTTGCAATCTTTTTTCAATTTTGTCAATTAAAATTTGCCAATCGATATCATTTAGAGATTTGTTATTAATAGGAACACTTAAGTAAGAGGTAAAGTGGAAATCTTATACCCTAAAATTGAAGCGAGTTCATCAGTTTTAGTACCTGATAAGTTAAGAGGATACATCTCGCTTTTGTCGTAATTAATTTTCAAACCAGATACATTCTCAAAAGCTAATAATAGCCATCTAATATGTGTTAATACTACTTTATCAGCCTTAAGAAAAAGAAGAGTATCGTCTGCAAAATGTAAATTCATAACATTTCTGAAATTTGAAAAGTTTCTCAAACCATCTACAAATCCTCCTCTATTAGCTTATTGAAGGATTTTATTTAAAGCATCAGTTACAAGTATAAAAAGGAAAGGGGATAGAGGATAGGGGATAGGGGATCTCCCTGTTGTACCCCCCCCCCCCCCCCCCCCCTTGACAAGAAAAATATGGGTCTAAAGTACCATTTAAATTTACACATGTTCGACTACCTTCTAAAATCAATTTGATCCAAGTAGTAAATTTTTCCCCAAAGCCCCTAGCATGTAATATTTCAAATAAGAATTCTCAACTAACATGGTCAAATGCCTTTTCAAAATCAAGTTTGAATAGAACACCCTTTTGTTTCTTAATTTTCACTTGATGAAGAACCTCATGTGCACATACTACATTATCCAAAATTAATCTATCTTTAATGTAAGCTATTTGAGAAGAATCTATTAAAGAATCCATAACTAAAGCTAATCTATCAACTAATAATTTTGTGATTAGCTTAAAACTACAATTAATTAAACTAATAGGCCTAAAGTTTGTAACTGTGATAGCATCCTCTTTTTTAGGGATTAAACAGATGGAAGCAAAGTTAAACTTGAAAACATCCAAATTATTATTATAAAATGCCGTGAATATCCTAAGTAAATCATCTTTAAGAACATCTCAAAATAATTGATAAAACTGAAATGACATACCATCAGGCCAGGAGCCTTAGAGGGATTACATGCAAAAACTACCCATTTAATTTCCTCTAAAGAAAAATGTGTTTGTAAAAGAAGACATTGATCAACAGTTAAATTTTTAGATGGAGCTCACAAATTGTCTTGTAATGATAATAATCTAGGAGTAGAGGATCCTATAAGGTCTTTATAAAAGTCTGTAACATGGCGTAAAATTATAGATTGATCAAAGCACATAGAACTATCAATTTCTAAACTACCAATAGTATTTTTCTTTTTCCTACTTGATGCCACGACATGAAAAAATTTGATATTAAGATCCCCTTCTAAAAACCATCTATAAATTTATATGAAGTTATATTCGTTAAATTTTCAAATTAAAATATTTTTTTGTAAGATTGTTATTTTCATTTTTACTCATAGCATACTTAATTCTATACTATAAACTAAATTAGAAGGTCGTTCACTGCAAAATTAAAAGGATGTTAATGGGCTTAACCCAAGTGATATTTGAAGGATAAAATAACCCTCCAAGAAAATAAAATTCTCGCTCTCAGGAAACGGTTTCTAATGGAAAATTATATGCATTTGCACAAATTACACTCAATGGAACTTTTTTAATTCACTAAGCACAATTCTAGCCAAGAATATCCTTACATAGTTACATTAATTGAAGTTGGTACATACTTGTTTTTTCAGTTGCATACATGTATGTAAAATCCAGCAATCAGGCTTTCTACTGGCATCTGATTCGTCTGGCAAATCAACTAGCCACTCAAAATCTACATCTCATAGTAATTACTAATTTTTCTTTATGAGATACTGAGTTACATAATGGGTATCACAGGTTAGCAATTGGCTAGCCAGGTACACAGGGGTACAACTGAGACAAGAACCAAAGGCGGGGCAGTGCAATTCCGAGTCCAGCATTTGCGTGTACATTGCCACCATGTCCACCCTCCTATGTATTTCCATAATATATAATGCTAAACATCGCCCCATGATGTGGTATATTATCCATGCATTTTGAGCTACTCCTTAAGAGCTCATAGAAGGAAACCCGGCATTATCTTCAGCAACATCCAAACAATGTCGAGGCAGAGAAGCATCCACTCGTGCAATGGAGTGTCCAGTCCCTGCAACCTGAGGCTGTCAATGGTCCAGTCCCGACTGTCTCTGATTCCAGTTGACCAACCAGTCGATCACGTGTTGTAATTAATATAACACCATGGGTTAATGGTTTGAGGTTAGTCTCAAGTGCGGATAAGATTATCTACATGCAGGTTGGTAGCATGGCACATATATCCATTCTTTCTCCGGATTCCGAAGAACATCGCATTTGGACTGCTACCTGATTATGTGGTCGACTACTTCCACTTTCGCGCTGTTTGCCGTGATTGGCGGTCTTGCACACCAGATCCACAAGACTTTGCCTTTTGTTTTCAGTTTGCACCATATTCCTGAAAATTACAGATGATACATTAAATATGGCCAATTTATCAGAAAGAAATTGTAAAAAAAAAAACTGTCCAGAAAAAACAGGTTAAATAATTGTAAAAAGCAGAATCTTTGCAAGATAGATTAGTCGCACATCATAACTCTAGTTGATTCCACTTGTCAATGTTCGCACATTAATTAGGTTAAATAATACCCAAAGAAAAGATCGATGATGTTTAGCAAGAAAAAACAGAGAAAGAAACTAATTAAATCACTTGTGAGGTTTCACAGCCAGGCAATCTCACAGCCTCAACTCCTTTTCTTCCCCATCTTGTGATAGTGATGGCAACTTAAAATTAAGTGGTGGTGATCCACGGGGAGAGAGAAAGAGAGAGAGAGGTACCATCAATTAGTACTACCAATTAATTTTTTTTAGCTATAAAATATTCATACCATTTCCTAGTCCACTCAAGCTAAATGGAAGGGAAGCAGAATCTCCCATAGATACTCCTCAGTTCTCATTTTCTTATGTCTGAACAAATAGTAAAAAAAAAAAAACATTAGTTACATAAACAATAATTTTGGTCGATTGTTAGCCAATTAAGTAGCAAAAGTTGGCAGGGATTGTAATATAATTGGTCCTTGCGATCTTGAACAGTTGAAATGAGCAACTAGGAAAATAATATATGCAACTAGCTCATACTTTAATCTAATATAAAAAATCAACCATCTAAGTTAAATTGATATTCGACACTTCTCATAAATAATAAAGGGAACAACAGTCTATGTTATGGGTTCCATGTATACAACCTGCTATAAACATGGCTTGTTATAACTATAATTGCTTCTTTTGGAAAGTGAAATATCTTGTAGACTTGGACAAAACTAGCTACAATTTCATATCAGCAAACACTAGATGCAAAAGCAAATAATATGAACTCCCGCTGGCTGAGATTGCGGAATAGGTTTGTCTAGAAAAGTAAAATTACTTTCCATGGATTTTATCTTTGAAGCTAATTATTTATGTAAATTTCAAAATGATACAGTACTAGATGAGACATGAATGAAAACACTTGGATTCACCACCTTACCGCATATTACATGTAGAGAACAAATCATTTATTTTGTGCAAATCGCAAATCAGTTGTTAGTACCAGAGAAGCTGTACAATTTTGCTGGGACCAATTAAAACCAGCGAGGACGAAATACCGCACATGTATGCTTTTTTTGTTTATCAATAAAAATAGTATACTCAAAAGGCATAAAGATTTAAGTTTATCTAATATAAGATTGCTTCTCTTGGCCTAATTTTTTTCAAAAGTTGTGTTGTAAATCTACAATTATACCTCAATTTCACCACAAGTATTATAATTGTTCCTGTCATTAGATATACGTTTCAATTTAGGTTAGGTTTTCTGAATTGAGAAATTTAAAAGAGAGGAGAGTGAAGAAACCTGGATTACGAGAAATCGATCTATGACATGATCGTGTTGTGAGTTTGATAGAGAGCAAAGAGGGAGTCTTTGTACAGAGATCAGGGAAGAGGTGTGTGAGAGAGAGGAAGCGCTTAATTTCAGTAGGGGAGTTCAACGGATTTCAACTCTGGGGAATAGTAAAGGCAACTCTGAAATGAATACTAACAAATTTGTGAGATGCACTCAGTGTTGTATTTATCAATTCACTGATAGCTTTAACGTTACGGTTTATGATAGTGTATCTTTTATTCTTCCTTCGATAACATTATAACATTATGATTGATGATGATCTTGATGTAGTATATTTTTCAATTCACGACCTTATGTAGCATTTTGGATAAAAGGATCATGTTGTTGTTCAAAATTTAGTAGAAATTAAGTATGAAGACTTTCATTACTTCGGCCATAATTTTTTATATAAGGCAATACTTTTATTATAAAAATATAGAATTTTAATAAAATTATGAATCTCTTTTATTCTTAGCGTTATATTTATCAGTTTACTCAACATTAACGTTACAGTTCATGATGTGGTGTATCTTTTATTCTTCTTTTGATAATATTATGGTTGATGATGATCTTGATGTAATGTATCGTTTGTATTAAATTTTTCAGTTTACGTTTTATGTGACATTTTGGATAAAAAGATCATGTCGTTGTCTAAAATTTAGTGAAGTTAAGTATGAAAACTTTTGTTATTTTGACCATATTTTTTTTATATAAGATAGTACTTTTATTATAAAAATATAGAATATTAATAAAATTACAGATGTCTCTTTTATTCTCAGCGTTAGCATTACGCTTCATGATGTATTATATCTTTTAATTTTCTTTTGATAACGTTATGGTTGATGATGATCTTGATGTAGTGTATCTTTCATATTAAATTTTTCAGTTCACAATCATATGTGACATTTTGAGTAAAAAATCATGTCGTTGTCTAAGATTTAGTGGAGGTTAAGTATGAAAACTTTTAGTGGAGGTTAAGTATAAAAACTTTCGTTACGTCGACCGTAATATTTTATATAAGGTGGTACTTTTATTATAAAAATATAGAATTTTAATAAAATTATGGACGTCTCATTTATTCTCAGCGTTATGTTTATTAGTTTATTCAGTGTCAACGTTACGGTTCATGATGTAGTGTATCTTTTATTTTTCTTTTGATAATGTTATGGTTGGTGATGATCTTGATGTAGTGTATCTTTTATATTAAAATTTTCAGTTCACGGTCTTATGTGACATTTTGAGTAAAAAGATCATGTCATTGTCTAAAATTTAGTTGAGGTTACGTATAGAAACTTTCCTTACTTCGACCATAATATTTTATATAAGGTAGTAATTTTATTATAAAAAATATAGAATTTTAATAAAATTATGGACGTCTCTTTTAACAAAGAATAAAAAATAATAAACATACACGAAAAATGTATTATTAATTAAACATTATATATATAAAGATAGAACATCTAAAAATAATTTAGAAAGAAATGTATAAAACTTAAAACTAAAATTTATTTTAAAAAACAAATAATAAATCGAAACATACGAACTCGAGAAACCATTTTTTTAGTTTGGTGAAAATTTTATATCATACTAACAGACTACAAATGACAAGAATAAAAGAAAATTAACATCAATACAACACGATGCATAAATTCAAGTATAAAAATAAAATTAATAAACAGCATGTTTTAAAAAAACTACAAATTGAGAATATTTTCTTAATATTGAAATTTTCAAATAACAGACAAGTGCAAAACTTAAAATGATTCGGTAAGACAAACAAATGAAAAAAAATTTAGTTAACTAAATTATTTCAGTAAACAAAATTTTAAAAATAGATGAAGCAATTCAATAAACAAAAGATATCCACAAATTGAAAAGAATATCATTCTAATATTTTCTCAAACCTATTTAATACTGTAACTAAATTATGTATCTTAAATGCTCATGATAAACATGCTCAGTTTGACAGTTCGGCGTTGCCTGCATTGCTGTTTGCCTGTTTCAGTGTTTCTCCTCTTTTAAATTTTTAATAATTACTGAGAAGTTTGGATAATTAGTTAATTACCGAAAATCTAAAACATCTCCCACTAATTCCTCTCTTTCCTTGTCATGTCTCAACTGACTAGTGTTTATATTTTGTTGACATAGCGCATAATATTGGTTTGTGCTATGTATTCAAATCTCCGGTTTGAAAGCTTTTACAGTCGATCCAAACATTTCAACAATCTCTATATGAATATGTACTTGTAAACTAAATTTTATATTTTTTTAGAATTTTTTTACTATTTTTTAAATGAGTAGACAAGCACTTAATCTGAAAATTCTAAATCATCCAAAATCAGTGGTTTTCTACTCATATAAAAATATAATAAAATAATAAAAAAATATAAAAAATTTAGTTTACAAATATATGAATATATGAAGACCATGTTAAAAGTTTGAATCAATCCTTAAAATTATGAAAACAAAAATATTGATCAGTAGTACGGACCGATCCACTCTATGCATGGTACCATAGCCTCACTCAAATCTTCCAAAAAAAAAAAAAATAGCAGCAAAGGCCCGTAGGCTTAAATCTTTAAATTTTGTTGTATAATAAATAGCAGCCATAATACAACGCTGCTTTTCTATGTTGAAAAAACGGTTACTTTGAATTCTATACTTGTCTTTCTCTGGGTAAAACCACTGATTGATGTGGTTCATACAAGTTTAAGGTACTGACAAGATGCATGTGGGTACAAGCCCCGCCTGCTGATCATTAGCTTACGAGTTATGACAAACTGCTGATCATTAGCCTTAACACAAGAAATTCAGCTGAGATAATAATTAATTTTATTAACAAGAAATTTAACTTCTTCCTAGATACAACACCACTCAGTTAATGACTTATGAAACATTGCCTCAATAAACAACTAACATGTCTCATTACAGAATAGTATGCTTCTCAGAATAGTTCCAACCAGTGAGAAGGACACGAGGAACAACTCCCTCGGGTGCCTCAAAGGAGAGGTCGACTTTCATTGTTTCACCTGGTATAATTGAGAAATAATTATCAGAGTAATGCACAGGAAGTATTCTTGTATCCTCATAGCCATTATTTCCGTGATCTTTCTTTGCACCATGAACTGATAAATGGAGGAAAAATGCAACTCCAGTGTCAGTTCCATTTATCGTAGATATTTTGAGACGGTTTCGAGTGCTTGAGATAACACCGCCTCCAAAGATATTTCTCCAAGGAGATGGCTTATTCATTTGTTTTGTAAAATCTTCAGCTAACGGTGCCTGATTGAAATTGCACAGATTGCTGTCGTCCTTGTCATCAATGTTGTTTAAGACTAGGACTTTGGAGTTCAAGTTCGTCGAGCTGTTCTCCAAGATCATTTTTACCTTGTATTTGGAACCTGAAATGCAGTTTTACAAAAAGATGGAATAAGTTAGCATCCGATCGAGCTACACAAACGAACTGGAACAGAATATAGGCCATTTAAGCTTAATTAACCTGAAACGAGAACATTAGAAGTAATCTTCAAGGGAACTTTCTTCATCCTATACTCCTCTAGCAATGTATAATCTTCTCCAGAGAGATGTAACCAATAGAAGTTCCTAGAAACTATTGCTGTGTCAGACACTCTGAAGAGTTTTAAAAGTAGGAAATATACTGGCTTTGCATTCTTCGAGTTTGGATACTTCATCTCTACAACTTGCTTCACATTCTTTGGTGGGACTGACATTTTCTCTGTAACCTTGTAATAGGGACATGCACCATCCAAGTCCCACACCGAAATTTCAACTGCCATGTCTGAGAGTTCATCAGCAGTTGTATTCACAACCTACAAAGACAGTTTTCTGTAAACATATTCATAATTTCCTAATCGACCGATTTTCTAGTTTCCATGAACAAGTACCTCTATGAAGTAAGTTGCCAGATTAAGTTGTACATGAACAGGTTCGGCCGCACAACGGCAGCCATAGAAACCAGCTGTTTGATCATGAAGGTGGTCATAGAACTGGCCTCGGAGTCCGGTCCATGGGTTTTGGGTCTTCCAAATTAGCACACCTGTGTACTTGGTCCACATTCGAGAGGTCCATCCCTCAAGAAGAGCTCTATACTGTATATAATTTACGAGTTGTGCCTACAAAATAAAGAGTTTAGTGAAAGAAAGCACGCTCCATTTCAACCTCCACAGGTCCCAATAAAAGGTTCTGAGAGCAAACATCCATCAGGTTGCATTAAAAATTAAGACTGGATATGGACCGTACGGTACTATGGGGATTGTATTAACCTTTACTGATAAGAACCTTTCTATTAGAGTGTGATTTTTTTTCCTTTTATAGGTTTTAAGGAGTATTTACTATTAACTTACCTTCTCGCAGAAGTCATCAAGATTCTTCGGATAGCCATACATCAAAATCTGGTCATGCACCTTACTGGGCTTTGAATAGGGAATGTATTTGTGGTATTCCCATATCGGGTTTGGTATCTCTTCAACGTATCCATTATACTTCTTTTTGAAAATTGGTATTGACCATCCCTCAGGTGGCATTGTAGCCTTAATTGTGGCAGAAACCGGCATACCAACATTACCCACCTCTGGATTAAAACCATACTTGTAGAAAGTATCCTTGAAAAAATCTTCCGGGTTTTGGATTTCATAAGGCCCATCTGTGAAATTCCCCTTTCCATCCGCAAACCCATCCCACATTGATCCTTGGACATAGGAGCGGGTCCCATCCATGTACTTACTTGGATCAGTTGAGTCAGTTGTATTTTCGTTTGTAAAAAGGGGATGCAGTTTCAGGTAGCTCTTCAGTGCAGTGTTTATATCATATGGAGGGACCTGCTCATTTCCACCAACCCAGAGTGCCAGGCTGGCATGATTCCTGAGCAATTTAATGGTGTCTCTTGCACATAGAAGGAACAAATCATGGTCTAATGGACCAAAAGGATTTGAAACCGGAATGCCCCGGCCATCTACATCTCCAGTTATCCAGAACTCTTGCCATACCTGCATGGAATTGATTTTTTTTCAAGAAACTAATAGTACAAAAGCATAAACATTTTAATGTTCAACTTACCAACAAGCCATAGAGATCGCAATAATGGTAGAAGTCGGGCCTCTCTGCTAAACCGCCACCCCAGCATCGTAACATGTTGAAATTCATATCAGCATGAAACTTAATGTCAGTCATGTATCGTTTCTTTGTAAGCCGCAACAACCCATCTGATAATATCCAGTTTCCCCCTCGAATGAATACAGGCTGTCCATTCACTTTGAACAACCTATACACAAGGAAAATGACATACCTTAAATTTTTGTTGGTATAACTTTCTTTTTTGTTGGCTAGTTGATCATAGTATTGGTCAGTTTCACCACAAGAAGAAAGTAAATAACAAACCTTCCACCAGTGTTACTATCAATTGTACTCTCAATTTTACGGAATCCAAAGTAATGGCTCCATGAATCAGACTCGCCAAATCCCTTTACATCAACACTTATTTCAACATTGTATAAAGACTGTTTTCCCATCCCATTTGGCCACCACAGATTCGGTTTGTAGAAGAAGAGCTATGCACAACAATATAAACGGAAATTACTAAATAAATGAGTAAAATTGTCATAAAAACTGAGTTCAAATTCCAAGACTAATATTAATATAGTTAACATTAGCTGGTGAAGGAATCCCTCTATAACCTGTACAGGACAGATGTACTCAGTTCAATATGGTATATCTCATCCAAGGAAACTAGTACACAACGTGAAGTGCTACAAGGCACTTTTTATGAACTTCAATTTCCTTACTGCTACTCCAGGCTTATTTTGTATTCACAGAGATTTTTCTCCCCAAATGATAACTTAGATTGATGTTATCTGTACAATTTTTAGCAACCAAAACCCATTTAAGCACTAACAAATGATTGATATAATATTATTATGGCAAAACCATATCAATCAGGGCTACCACACGTACTAGCTGAAGTTTTTACTCAACTAGCAGAACCTTATATTTAGTTACTGTTTATAAATAATCATACTTACAGGAGGAAAAGTATACTCAATATCTGATTTTGCAGGAACAGTTAACACACTATTCTGAAGGTGCTCAACTAAGCAGATGTTCCCCTCTAGTTCAGTTGTGACCTGTAGTGTGACTGTGCACTCTGCAACCCATGCGCTCTTGTTCTGCAATTCAACTGTTGTATGTAGGTATGACCTTCTGAAGTCATCAAAGAAACTCGATACCAGGTGGGGATCAATTATCTTCACTGGCTGTGCCAATCAAAATAGAAAGTCAAAAGAAAAAATAAACAAACAGATGGATTACATTAGAAGAATTACTTTAATAGTGAAAGATTATATCTACAATGCTCACCCCAGTTACAGTAATGGAAACTTCATCCCAGATTCCAGTATTCCTGTCCCTGTAAAGAAAGAAATTGGAGTAATATAACAACTCTTGTCTGATTAAATGAAGCACAACATAGCTAGAAACTAAGAACAAAACCATTATCCCTTCAAACCAGTCAGAGACTTGCATGAAACACCTCAGTTTAAGTTCCAAAAATACAGAAATATAAAATATCATGATGGTGGTAAAACTTACCTGATCGGGCACATCCAATCCCATCCTTCAACATACTGAGTAGCGACATCTTTTCCTATCTGACATTAACCAAATTAAACCATCATTAACAATTTAGATTACTCTAACTTACAACCTTCAGCCTCAATCCAAAACAATATACAAAAGGAGCAAACAGAACCGACCTCGTGATCACCACCCTGGCCTCCTTCTGCCGGGATTGTACCAGGATGATCAGGAGGATAAACTACAACTGCAAGGAGATTTTTCCCACTAGGATTGAGAATATCAGTAATATCAAGGGTGTGTCTGCGAAACATCCCTTTGGGGAGTGTCTGCTTATGCCCGTTCAAATATACATCCGCTGAATAATTAATTGCACGGAAGTTGAGATCCACATGCTGGTTCGCCGACTGAAAAGTAAAATAACATATGATAATAAACATTACAGAAAACCAAACAAAAATACCCAAGTATTGAGGCCAAATAGCATTACTGATATTTGTTAGTGTTTTATTGTGGGGTTTAAACAGAAACTTAAGCCTCCATTGCGAATTTTAGGGTTATTGATTCCAATTGCATAGCATAGAGAAGTTCAGTGGGTAAATGTGCCAGTACCACCTGATACTGCACTGCTTATTGTATAATCTCATCACAATTAAAACAAGGTACATTGTACGATATGCCATACCAGCGCATATTCAAAGGATGTGAAGAACCAAAATGTGTAGTATTCTCTCCCAGAATCTGCAATGTCAATTATTGCTTCATTGTTTAGCCCGTAGAAAGGATCAGGCACAAGTTTGTTCTTCACGAGGGTTCCCAAAACACTGAATTTGAAAAGCAACAAGAAGACATTATCACATCAATCAATTAAAAAAAATGAAAAATATATCAACAAAGCACAGAATTGATGAAATTTCAGTGCATGTAAACAGCAAATGGTAGTATTAGTATGGTACACTTCTGGCAGCTTGCTCCCCTAATTGGATGCTATTCCAGGACATCCAGTTCAAAATACATCATCGATTGTGATTAATCTAGAGCTTTAAAGAGAGAATATAGGTTCATGTGTCAAGCATATACACTGAAGCCAGATTTTCTAAATAGGGACACCTGATGGAAAACTATTACTGAAACTTCACAGACTTGAAATTCCAAATGAGGAAAAAGACAAACTGGGAGTAGATGCTTACGTGCCAGGTACAGAGGCCTCCATCCAAGGGGCGGTGGAGCCCCACGGAGGGTGAGTGGTGGTCAACTGCACACCGGTGAGCGACTCCTCCGTTGACCGCGCCGCCAGCCATCCCGAGTCTAACACCTTCTTCACCATCTGTATTCTCCACTGGCGTGGCCTTAAGATTCACGCTTCTCTGATCGACATTAAAGCGCCAGAATTGAGGATGTAGTGAGAGGAATCAGAACTGAGACTGATGTATGATCGGAGACCATTTTATCACAGGAGGCAAAGAGCGTGATGCGTGTCAGTTGTCATAATTGCATATGCGGGGACGGGGCAGTAGGACTGGGAATCATATCCTCTGAGTACTATTCTGTACTGCTCTGTGGAGTACTTGAATCTAAACCGTTTTTTAGTTTTGCACAAATCCTAAAGCACAAATAATACTGGCTCCTGCGCTATTCCCTAATAGGCACCGTTTTTGAGTTAATCGAAACCGTAAAATAATAGACTCCATCCGTGCGGTACATAAGTAACTGGATTGTCCGGATTCCCGAATAAGCACCGTTTTAGAACTGGAAGTGAAGACGAGAAGGGAGGTAATGCGTCCTTATCTGAATTCATTTCACAAAAGTAACTTAAATTTTGAGTTTATATCAAGATCGTCCGATCTACATTGACACGAATATTAAAGAGATATCTGTATTCTACCTCGGACAGGATTGTCCTGATTCTGATCGAACGGTCTGGATATAAACAAAAAATTTGAGTTACTTCAGAAGGTTTGACTCTCTTTTATCTCCAGTCGATGCGACAAGGGGAACGGTTCGTTTCCTCTCCTTTTAAATCGGAACTGGAGAGCAACTCCAAGATAAGATTTCGGCCTGGACTATTGTTTTTTATTAAATTAATTAGTTCCTAAATATTTTGTCTAACAAATCCAAAATTATTTTAATTGATTCAATCTGCTCATTTCTCGTTAAATCGTTCACAACAGCATATATATTCCTCCTCTCATTTCTCTTTGACTTCTTTTAGTAATCTTTTCCTCTTATTTTTTATTGATGCGTTGCAATGATGTCTGATTCTTTAAATAAAAAGTTGTCTCCATGACTCCATCGCCTTGAATTTATCATTATCTCATTTGTCGTCTCATTGTTGTTCAAACTACTTAGAATTATTGTTACGGTAATTTAATTGGATTTTATATAATTTTACGCACTGAATGAATAAGAGGAGGTTTCAATGCCTCCTGCATTTCATAATACTTCATATTTTATATCTTCGTTTTTAAAATCTAAATTGTTGATCCGAACTGTTCAACATAATATCCATACTAAATATGATTAGGGATAAAATTTTGTAATTTTTGGAAATTTTTTTACTATTTTTTAATATGGATGGAAAATCATTTTTTTAACAGTCAAAAAACAGTAATTTTGTACTTATCTTAAAAAATAGTAAAAAAATTTCAAAAAATATAAAATTTTATCTCCATGCATATTTTAGTATAAACATTGTGTTGAACAGTTCGAATCAATCATTTAAACTTTAAAAATGAAAATATAAAATATGAGGTATGATGAGCTATGATGAGATATAAAAAATATGAGACATTGGAACCCTCCTCATTTAATAAAACATTTAGAATTTAAAATTCTTACTAATTCTAAATGCACGAATTGGAGTAAACACCTCGTAGCTTGACAAATTTTTAGTTAGAAGGACTTTAAATTTTAGCTAGAAAGAAAAACCTCCAAATAATAATTCTATAGAATTATGTATTTTGCTCTAAATTTATCTTAGAAAGAAAACCTCCAAATGATATTATTTTTAAAAATAAAGGTCTAATCTTCAAATTTCATACTTTTGTTATTACAACAAATGATTTCTTTCATCTGAATTTTGAACCCATGATCTTCTATATATAGAAATCATATGTTTTTGCCACTAAATCAAATGCTAGTTCTTCAAATGATAATTCTATAGTATTGTGTATTTTAATAGAAATTTATCTCTCATGTTCGTACAACCAAAATAAATATTTAGCAAGAGAGAAAAGACCCAAATACAAAATTCACATTAACTATCAATGTGATGATGGCAGCAATGTGTCATAATTTTATCAACCGTTAAAGATTAAACACTGAGAAAGGGGAGATAGCACAATTGGCTGGAAAAAAAGTCCTAGAGTAGTTGTATCCAAAGATCGAGAGTTCAATTTCCCCTCACGACTTCACAGTTTCTCCGAAGATTTTCAAAAAAAAGTTAAAGATTAAACACCTTTTGTCACATTTTTTTTCGCAGCATCCTCAAAGTTGTAAAAAATATTCAGATCCTCACACGCAAATTATCATTTCACCTTAAATTTTAAATTGTTTATTATAAATTAATATAACTTTTAAAATTGTCTTTTTTTTATTAATTTGTTCTGTAAACTTCGATCTGATTCAAGTTAATCAACTGATTATAAAATTTGATGTACAATTGAATTTGTTCTGTAAATTACTCTAATTAAATTTTGATGTACAATTGAATACGTGACTTGATTAAAAAAAAATTAAAATTTAATTCTCAAGCCAGATATTGAATTTAAATATTTGTGCAGTTTGTATTTTGCGATTTGATGGAACTGAGAACATTCCAAAATTTAATTGGAAAAAATAAATTTACGAGTACAGTCGCTTAGCAGTCACTGTCAAGTTTCGAAAATTAAATTGAGGGAGCATAGCAACTTTGTTAACAAAGAAACAAAAAGAAAGATATTTAATTGGAAGAGAAAGGAGATGATCGTAATTTGTTGCGCAAAGCGCTAGCAATTCCTAATTTAAACATGATCCTATGCTTTTATAAGTTATATATTGCGTGCAAGTAACTGGCTAAGGTTGTTTGCCAGAAGCAAGAGCCGCAAGAGGTGTATTGTTATAAGGATAATGGAATTAGAATTCCTACGTTGCTTAACAAATGTTCAACACGCCTTCAATTTGATTGCTTTGAGATTCGTGCAATGTCGATTTAAAAAACCTCTCGGAAAATGTTGTACAAGTATGATTTTTTTTTTTTTTTTAAAAAAGAACTATGTCGTTAATTTTCCGTAGTAATTAGCATCATTAAATTGAGCTCTCATATGTAAAGTTTCTGTTAGTTTTCAAACTTTGTACTTATTTAGCTTGAAAAAACACATACGAACTATGAATGCTAAGTTATAAATATGTAAAAGAGTTAGAGTTTTAAAACCTTTAGCGATAACGCATTATATATGTCTTCGTCCGGACAATCTTATTCTTATGATTCTAATTGGACTACTTTTGTGTTGCTATATATTTTTTTTTCTCATTTAAGGTATGTTTGGTTGGATTGAGAATATGTTATTTTTTAGGTTAGGTTATTTGAAATAATCTATTCGGTGTTTGATTGGATTAAAATAGCTAGAATAGTGAATCTAAATTTTTTGTCTTATTATAATAACATACTCCTAAAGATTTTGAGATTTATTTATTATAATAAGACAAACAATAGCTATTTTTAATTTAATTATTTTAACTATTCTTATTTTGTAACTAAACCCACCCCTTTTAGAAGAAAATTATGTTCAGTTTATCTGAAAAAAATTATGCATGCCTTTCTATCCTAGACTTTGAAAATATCAATTAACATTTTTTAGTTTCGAAAAAAAGTAATATTACATTTGAAGTACGATCACATGTATTCACAAGCATTTGCTCGACACATGTGTTCAATTAACACTATTAAAAATGCATGCATTCTTATTTCAAGCAACATCTTGTAAGATTAATAATACAATTATTTTCTCGACACATGTGCATATATTTAATTAATAATATTTCAGGCACATGTTTAGATTCTTGAGTTTTTATGCATTCATGACCAAAGATGGGACTATAAATTTGAGAGGTTTCTCTAGTAATAATAGAGATGGGAACATTGCAGTTTTGTTAGTAATAGAGTTATAGAGATCAGGATTAGCACCTTGAACGGTCAAATCCACAATAACTGGACTTAGGACGGAGCCAGTTGATCAGGAGTATGACTAATATAATATTAGTGTCATTTCAGTCTATATAATATCAACTGATCTAAAACTTAGTAAATTAAGTTCAAATGATGAATCTAAACCGTTCAAACCAATTTACTTTATGAGTGATGTGTTTATATGCAAACTTTTTATATTTTCGAGTTATTTTAGTATCAAATTAAGTGGCAAAAAAAATGAAAAATGAATGTATTAAAATTAACTTAAAAACTCAAACATTTGACTGCTTGACTTGATACCAACTAAACTCAAAAACTTATAAATTTTATATGTAAACACACAACTAATGAAGTAGATTGGTTTGAACAGTTTGGATTAACCATTTGAACTCGATTTGATAGGTTTTGGAGTTGGTGTTATATAAACTAAAATGACACTGATGTTATATTAGCCATACTCATTGATCAGTCAGAGGTGAGCAAAATTCATCACTGGTCACTTGTCACTGACAAGTCACTACCACAATCTTTCTTTATTTTATTTTTATTTATGAACAATTTTTTCCGTAGTGATTTTTTCGCCATGCTAAATCTTAAATTGCATGACTCAATGATACATAAGAGTGTTTTTTTTTTTTTTTTCATTTTTTTGAGTGCGATTTCAACCAAAAATTTTAAATATATCATATTCTAAAAAATAATAAATCAAACAACTACATTTTTTGAAAAATTCGAATTTTGACATGATCGCATCCCCTAGATATGGTCACCTTTATGGGGCTGCATTTTTTGGGTGGTCGCATTTAGGAGCTGACCCCCCCCTTCTCCTGCACAGAGGAAAAAAAAGAGAGGACTTCAGCTCCTAGATGCAGCCACTTCAAAAATTATTCGCATCTAAAGGATGCGGCTGTATCAAAATTCGAATTTTTCAGAAAATGTAGTTGTTTGATTTATTATTTTCTGGGTACGGTATTTTTAAAAATTACGGCGATTTCAACACGGGGAGCATCTTTCTGTTTTGAGTAGCGAATTCAACAATTGAATTTGAATCTCGATCGAGACATATAATCAGGCTTAAGGCCCAATTTAGAAAAAGGTAATTTACATCCAGAGATATCGTCCCGACAATTGAAAGTTTGAAACTATATGAATAAATAACTTATTTTCAAATTTAGAAATAATCGGTCGCCTAATTATGTTGAGGGTGGCTTCACCATGACTGGACTCTATTATTCCAATGACAGAGACATGTTATAAGATAATGAAAAAAAATCTCATACAAATTATATTATATGACAAATAATATTTTTTAAATTAAATGGCATATACATATAAATAATATTTTTTAAATAACATATTAAATGACATATATTTTTTTTTATCCTTTTGAAATATTTTCACAATTTAAAAAAAGAATGAGATATTAAATAACAAATAACATTTTTTAAATGATATGAAACATAGAAAGCAATAAATACATGACCAATTAATAAAAAATTCCTTAAATGATATTTAAAAAGTAGAAATAAATAAGAACTGATCAGAAAGATGATACAATTTGTATGTAGAGAGTATGTGCAGCAAGTATGCATCTAAATAATTTACATATATACATGTAAAATAACATAAAAAATATGCAAAGAATCAAAATATTTAATCAGAGAACTAATATTCAATATGAAATTTTATTTTTTAATCAAAGTCGTTGACAGATCATAACATCTACATACTTAATATAAGAATGTAGATTTATGGAGATGCAAGTCCATAACTTACTGACTGATACAAAAACAAACGTTTATAAGAATTGATGTCTGAAATAAATTATCAGATTAAAATAAATTTTCTTATCAATGAAAAAACGTAAATGGCACGTTGCCATTTTACCCTCAAAAAAAAAATTTGAGTTTATTAAAAACAATTTAACCTACATAGCATGTGCTTTATTCTCTTGAAGAAACATACAAGCACAAACTTTAATTTAACACCTTCACCTAGTACCCATCAAAATTTGTGAATGCTGTTGGTAATATTTCGAGTACGCTGGTTATTTTGTTGTGGTTGTTTAATTTTGTACCGAAGTACGAAATGATTAAAAACCACATTTCATATACATACCATGCAATAATATATTTTACGGTATATTTTTGTCAAGTCTGATTTAATTGTAAATGCACTATGCTTTCCGAAAAGAAGAGATGTACATGTACTGTACTGTGCTTATAAAACATTATTTGGAATTTCCATTTCTTCTCATCTGCAATCGATTAAGCGACTAACCGTGCTACTGTTACTTATGAAATAGGTACACCGAACATCAGATGTGAAATGGACGAATCAGATTCGCCTGGAACTGTTCAGTCGTCCAACTGTTCCATTGCCACAATTGGAGGGATCCAGATCCAAAGCAAGTTGTATATTTTCCGTCCGGAAAGGAAGAAGAAATTGAATTCTCATTTTTATTTTCCCCTTTTGTTTTGTGTTTCAGTCAACTACGCTCTGATCTTGAGTTCTAGTTCTAGCTCCATTGACCCACCATTTCGTCTCTACCAACCATTTCCTCTCCTAAGAAACGCAAAAATCAATTTTTTATTAAGTAACAATATTCCTCCATGCGCCATAGATCCCCTTTCTCCAATTCCACACAAGCAGCTCCTTTCAGTAGAGTAAATCACAATACACACACACACACACACACACCACACATGCTGTCACAGGACAGGACCTTCTCTGAAAGAGAACCTTGAACTATAAGAAAGCGAGAGCTTGCCTTCTCTGTCGGTGCTACCCACCACCAACCACCACTCTAATTCCAGATCTCCAACCAAAACCACCCTCCCAAATCAACATCTTGCTCTTCAATTCTCGATTTATTCCATAATTCCAATCCCGTTCAATCCAATTCTTCTTCTGATTGCTTGAGAATGATGGTCCAAGACCGGGTGGTGGCCAAGACAGTGCCGACCTCACCTCTCAACACAGCGCCTCGATCAGCGCGTAATTTCTCAAAGAAGCTCGATTTCTCCATATGGGCATCAGAGAACTCCTACAAGATCCTAGCAGTGCTTTTTGTCATAGCTACTGTCGCCGCATTGTTCTTTCTCAGAAATGCCGGTGACTCGGCCGCATTGCTGTGCTTCGAGAAATCTAACTCAGACAAATCAGCTGCTTATAAGATACAATACCCTCAAGTCTCTTGGTCTAACATTGCTCCGGTGCGACCCCTTGGCCCGTCAGTACCATACTCCTCTTTCAAATCAGAGAAATGGATCGTGGTTTCGGTTTCCTCAGCTCCTAGTGATTCTTTAAGAGCTTTGACACGGATCAAGGGGTGGCAGTTGCTGGCTGTGGGGAATTCAGTGACACCGGCCGATTGGTCGGTTAAAGGCGCGATCTATCTGTCCCTGGAGAAACAAGCACAGCTTGGGTTTAAATCAGTGGATTTCCTGCCTTATTCCTCATACGTGCGAAAGACGATTGGTTATCTCTTTGCGATTCAGCATGGTGCGAAAATGATTTTTGATGCTGATGATCGTGCTGAAGTTCTAGGAAGTGATCTTAGCAGGTATTGAATGGTTGTTTTGGTGTATTTTTCTTTTGGATAACTGTATATTTTTAATGAATAATGATTATAATTTCGGTATCTCGGAGGTATGGAACTCCTTCGGGAATCAGGATTATAGCCTTAATCATAGTGATTAATTTAGATTTATTGGTATTCCTTGGAAAATAAATCCTAAATCTAGTAGATATGACATGGGGTTCTGGTATGTTTATATTACAGTAGACAGTTTTGTGGAGTAGCTATTTAATTGCAGATCAAACTGTGGCAGCAATACCTTCTCTACTGCTAGGGACTTCACATCTCTTTTCACATTCCGCATATACACTAAGAATAGTTTACCCTTCTAGCTAACATTACAATACCAGATTTAGGTACGAAACATACATACCATATTTCTTGAGCTTCTGTCGGCATGGAATTCAGAATTGGTGAACAAATAACATGAATTTTAGCAAATGCACTCCATATTTGAAGAACTCAACAAAGCCTGCATAACTAAAAACTGAATAAAACAGCTCAAGGTAAATTCTAATTTTGGGCACCCAACTGGTATATCTGTAATTTATTCACTAGTGCGAGTCCCCAACTATTTTCGGATAATGTAATAATAGATATATCTGTTGAACTCAGGCACTTCGACACAAATCTTGTAGAGCAGAAACATCCAGTACTTCTCCAGTACAGTCATGCTGACCCAAATCGAACAGTTGTAAACCCATACATACATTTCGGGCAGCGGTCAGTCTGGCCTCGTGGGCTCCCCCTTGACAAGGTTGGTGATGTAGCACATGAGGAATTCTACACTGAGGTGTTTAGTGGTCAGCAGTTCATCCAGCAGGGTCTATCTAATGGGTTACCGGATGTGGATGCAGTGTTCTATTATACCCGCAAATCATCTGGACTCGAGGCTTTTGACATCAGGTAATAATTTAGTCCTATCCTGTAACTGTAAATGGATGTATTTTGCATTGTTATATCAAAATATGAATGTTGTTTCTGTAAGTACTCCGATGGACCAAAAAGAGTTGTCTAATAGGATATTCTACCATACTATGCCTTTTAGATACTGGATTATGCTTGCTGTAACTTTGTGTGGTAATACTAAATAATTGGGTGCTATTTACTGTGTCTAGAAATTTAATTTGGTGATAACAATTGGATGCATCTGACTAAATCTGTACTACCATAGATTTGACGAGGATGCTCCCAAGGTGGCACTTCCTCAAGGCATGATGGGCCCAGTGAACTCCTTCAACACACTTTTCCACGCACAATCTTTCTGGGGCCTGATGCTACCTGTCTCCATCAGCTCAATGGCCTCAGATGTGATCAGAGGGTACTGGGCACAGAGGATCCTATGGGAGATCGGTGGATTTGTGGCCTTCTACCCTCCAACCATCTACCGCATGGATAAGGCTGAGGCCTACCACTTCTCTGAAGAGAAAGACCTCCATGTAAACGTCAACCGTTTGATCAAGTTCCTCATTTCTTGGAGATCAAACAAGCACACTTTGTTCGAGAGAATTCTTCACTTGAGTTATGCAATGGCTGAGGAAGGGTTTTGGTCTGAAGAGGACGTCAAGTTGACTGCTGCTTGGTTGCAGGATTTACTCTCAACCGGGTATCAACAGCCGAGATTGATGACATTAGAGCTTGACCGGGCTAGAGCTGCAATCGGTCATGGAGACAAGAAGGACTTTGTGCCGAAAAAACTCCCCTCGGTTCATCTCGGGGTGGAAGAGACAGGCACAGTGAATTTCGAAATTGGAAATTTGATTCGGTGGAGGAAGCATTTCGGCAATGTTGTTTTGGTGATGCACTTGAGTGGACCTGTTGACCGGACAGCGCTTGAGTGGAGGTTGCTTTATGGTAGAATATTTAAGACAGTGATTATTTTGGCTGAACAGGGTAACTGGGATCTTGCTGTGGAGCAGTGCTCGCTAGGTCATGCATACAAGTGAGTATCTACTATCAATGTTCTTGTGTGAATTACATAATATCCTATTATGGTCATAGACAGTGGTACACATTGTTTTTGTTCCCTGTTTGCAAAATCTCAATGACAATATTTAGGGAAGAAATCAAATGTGTGTTTTTAGGGACAGCTTTTTGTAAATTCACTCCAAAATTATTTTTTGTCATCTGTTTGAACATCTGTTGTCATAACTATTGCAGGTACTTGCCTAAGGTATTTGAGCGGTACAGTGGAGCTGAAGGATTTATGTTCCTTCAAGATAATATGATTATCAACTATTGGAATCTCCTTCTAGCCGACAAGACAAAGCTTTGGATAACTGACAAGGTAAATTTTGCCATAGAAGCTCTGCTACAGGAGGCATGATTGCATTGCCATATTTAGTAACAAACTAACAATAGGAAAGTATGCCAAGGCAACAAATGAGATCACAAGTCAAACTGATTTTATTGCATCAATTAATTAATATTATTCAAAAAAGAATAAATTAGATGTGACAATGTCTATTAATAAATACAAAAATATTATTTTAGGGCCTCGTTGGTGTCACTAAGTCGTAGCGTAATCATCTGTTTAATGGTCCTATTTGTGTATGACAAACACAATAGCATGCTGACCTGACATCTGATCAACCTGAACAGTGAATAAGTATTTTTTGACAAACTGTTGCATTGTTTCTGCAGATCAAAGACTCATGGTTTACAAAACAAAAAATTGGGAACACAGACGAATGGTTCTTAAAGCAAGGAGAAATGGTAACACGGGTCGTTAGCAATTTCCCAGTGCATTTCCAGACCAGTTACAAGGAATCCATGGGGGATGAAGACAATATCGCCTTTTGTACCAGCGAGTTATTCTACATACCAGGCCGTTTTGTAGGTGATTTTACTGATTTGGTCGGATATGTAGGTGATTTAGATATCCATCAGAAGATTGCCGTGCCGATGTTTTTCCTTTCAATGGATTCACCCCAAAATTTTGATTCCGATGCATTGGCCAAAACTGTTTATAAGACGAGCCTATTACCTAATGATACCTTTTCAAGTATTTACACTGCTCAAGCACCAGCAGTGTTTCCTATGAAGGTGCAAAATGAGGTTGATTTTGTGAAGTTGGTCCGGCTTATGGCTAGTGGGGATCCTCTTCTTATGGAATTGGTATGAAACCTCAAAGGAGGAATGAGTAAAGTAGTTTGGAAATAGGGAGTTTGCAGTCTTTTTTTTTCCCCCCCTTTTCTGGTTTTATTTAATACCTTAGCATTTTTGTTTTCTTTCCTGGTGTTATTGTATATTGTAACATTCTTTCTAGGTTATGAAGGAATTTTTTCTGTCAGCAAGTTTTTAAAACCCTTTCAATAGAAGCAAGCAACAAAGAAACTGCCCATTGTTAAGTCAACATACCATATCTTTCTGTGCATACTAATGAATGTACTGTTCGTTTATAACCACAGTTTGGGAACTCTCTGACATTGTACTGTGCGTTTTTTAGTCCTATTATATTTTTAATTAATGTGTTTTTAAGTCTTATCTTGCAGACCTCTAGTCATAGGACAACATTATTTCTATAATGCCTACTTCAGAATATATGGGTTTGAAGAATTGTAGTGCGCCATGTACTGGTACTGCTGCTGTCACAGACTCGGTGTTGATGGTTTCATGGATATTCTTTTTCAAAAAAAAAAAAAAAAGAGAAAAATTGATGTTCTGGAGCAATGCCAGGAACTAGTTTGGACCGTGTGGACAGACATGGGCCTCACAAATTGATTTCAGAAAACAGTACAGATTTCTGAGCCCAAGAACTGCTCAGACAATTACTTCTTTTTTTTTTTTTTGAGTCGAAGGCCCTTAGGCTGCTCAGACAATAACTCAGTGTGCTGCCAGTGAGAAAATTTCTGATATAAGAGAACAATTAAGGGCCAGTTATGGTGGTCCGTGATGCTCCTTTTCATGGACACAAGACACCGTTAGCGAAGCAAAAATTTAACATGACTAATATCTCGTGACTTGATTAAGCCCATATCATGTAACGGTATGTGATTATTTTTTTTTAATATGATGTGACGTACGTAACTGATTACTTTAATTATTGTTTTTAAATTTTTATTTCAAAATAATAACAAAATATATCAAATAACAAGAAATTATTACAGACTATGGCTAATATAACATTAGTGTCATTTCAGTCTATATAACACCAACTGCAAAACATATCAAATCGAATTCAAATGGTGAATCCAAACTGTTTAAACCGATCTACTTCATTAGTTGTGCATTTACATGTAAAATTTATAAGGTTTTGAGTTTATTTGATATCAAGTCAAGTGGTCAAATGTGTGAGTTTTTAAATTAATTTTAATACATTCATTTTTCAATTTTTTTGCCGCTTGATTTGATACTAAAATAGCTCAAAAATATAAAAAGTTCGCATGTAAACGCATCACTTATAAAATAGATTAGTTTGAACAGTTTGGATTTATCATTTGAACTCGATTTGATAGGTTTTCGAGTTCATGTTATATAGACTGAAATGACATTAATATTATATTAGGCATACTCGTTATTAGAAAACAAATTATAATTAAAAAATAATATTGAAAACTTATTCAAGTCAAGTGTCATGTGACGTGACGTGATGTAACTAATATTGTTAATAATAATTATGTCACACAAATAGTCACTTCAAGCGATATGCAAATCATGTTATGTGATAAAACTCGTAAAGAGTATTTTACTAAACACAGTTCTATGGAAAGAGCATTTTATGAAATGTTTTTCAAGAACTCGTGAACAGAAGGAAATTTTGACAAAAAAAAAAAAAAAAAAAAGATATTGGTTCCAAAGAAAATTGTACCCGAAAGTTTGAAGTTTTAATAGAAGTTCATAAGAATATTTGATTAAACGATATGGAAAATAGTCTACGTATTAGTGTTTGTATCATTGTATTAAAATTGCGATAAAATGGTGGGGACCGTCTGATTTAAAACAATCGGACTGCATCAATCCAATTTAAAAAAAGTCAAGCTTAAAATAATAAAATCCTACTTTTCTAAAAGAAATGTAGCGGAAACAAATACATCCGCGTCTAAGATCAAATTCATGTCCGATTGTCAAAAGCTCCTTTTACATCCGCATCTAAGATCAAATCTATCTCAATGTGCTCATCATGATATCACAATTCAGATTCTTCTGATTTAGTTCTAATAGACTTGGGATAAAGCATGCTTTAAGATCTGTATCTTATCGAGTATTCTAATAGACTCGGATGCATCTAACAGTATTAATCTATTCCTGTATGGAATAAACATGATACAAATTGATCATATATCAGGAACGGATCTATATATAGTCCAAGGATGCTCAATTATTTTCATAATTTCAAATTTTTTAATCATGTGTATTGAATTTTTATTTTTATTTTTATATAATTCAGCTCTCTTCATAAATTGTCACATTGTACTTGTAGCCTAATTAGAATTCTAATTCATTATATATTGTGGAAGCTTGAGTTCAAATCCTGACCATATATTAAATTTTAGTCTTTTGTCTAAGTTTTATAGTTCCGCACCTGTATATAACTTAGGTATACACCATTCAGGAAATTAAACATGATCATACACAAATACACCTCACATAATATGCAGAAATCTAAATTTTGGTCTATTATCTATACAATCTTTAGGTCAAATAAGTATTTCTTATGAACTAGGTTACAACTCAGTGCTCTTTTGGACTGACTTTTGGTATCAGAATTGCTCTATGGCATCTAGATTTCCATTTTTGTTTGACATATGTTTCAAACAATAAGGTTTTGTTAATTATTAATACTCAAGGGGATGCCCTTACATTTAGAAGATCCCTTGATGCCATACAATATTCAAAACGGTTGGAGATTTTAGACTTCATTAGTCACTTGTCTTATAATAATAATAGTATTTATAATAATAATAATAGTAATAGTAGTAGTAATAGTAATAGTAATAGTAATAGTAATAGTAATAGTAATAATAATAGTAATAAGAATAATAGTAATAATAGTAATAATAGTAGTAGTAGTAATAATATAATAATAATAGTAGTAATAATAGTAACAATAATACTTGGAGGTTGACATCCAGATGATGAGACAGCAATAGATGCAACTGCACAAGAAGTACCAGGGGATGAACTGGTTCCATATGAAGAACAAGCTTAGAAGATGGTTCAAGGCTGTAAAGCAAACTTTTGTAGTTTCATACTCCTTCCCTAACCCCATTGAGTGGCTTAGATTTCAGTTTATTTGGACTTTATATGATGACTGTTTGCATCAGCCTATAGTAGTTGATAGGCAGTTTTATAAAGTTTTTATCTCTGTTGATATGTTGGTTAGGGATGATATTTTGTTGATCAGCTGATGTGAACTCAGTTTGAAATTTTGAATGGCTGTTAGTTAGACTAGATAGTTTCTTAAAAGAAATGGGCCATTGGCCTTTTAATCAAAAAAGGTATACACCATTCAACTTTCTTTGGTTTCTATTGAGTTTTAGTATTCTTTTTAGATTCAAATTGCTTATGGACAAACTGGGTACAAGTAGAGAGGTCAGAGGGGAGCGTACCAGAGAGGAAGTTGTAACGAAGAGAGAGTAGCACCTGATTACAGGGGCAGATTCAGGATTCTCGTCAAAGAGGGGCAAAAATTTTATCGAATCGGATTTAAATAGCTAATTGGGTTTAAATCTATTAATTAATTGGGTACTTGATGAAAAATAATACTTTGACTTATATTTTATAATAATCTGACTTTTAATTTCTGATCGTCTAACTTATAATTCTAATTACCAATCATAATTTAAAAAAATCATTTTGATTTTAATCCTATATTTAATCCGAATTAGAAATTAAACATCCAGAGAGAGGCAAAAAAAATTTCAAGGAGGGGCAGAGTCGATAGAAATTGACAAATCACCACTAAAACTCAAAATCCAGGAGGGGGCGCCTGCCCCCCTCTGGTTCCACATGGGTTCGCCCCTGCCTGATTACCCTTTCATGAGCAATGAGAGCAGGAGCGGATCTAGGTATATTAATAGGGCAGATAAGTCCCCTCTATGATTTTAATTTTTTTATTACATATATTAAAATTTAACTAAATTTAACTTTTTAATTTTCTTTTATATAGTTCAACTTCCTTCAATATATCAAATGTTTACTTGTAGTCTAGAAAATAGATCTAGAACTCTATTTTGTGGTTAAATGGACTTGGTTCAAATTTCGCTCACTACTTATTATGCATTTTAATTTTCAGTTCCCCTATCAAAATTTTCTAATTCCGTCCTTGAATGAGAAAAAGAGGAGGGAGTTTTGCTGAGTTAGCTTCAGGACAGCTGTGTCAAGCAAGGTAGAAAAGCTAAGCTCCTTGGCTTGAGAGTACAAGGAGAGGACGAGAAAGAGAGGCAAGTGTTGTGAGACCGTAAAGTGTGGACAAAGAATTACAAATGTGATGCATTGTGTTTAGACATGTTCGGAACACATGTCGTGCCATGTTAATACATCAAAAAATTAAAACATGTTGTACCGGTGAATTACATAAGATTCCCACACAAAAGGTATATACTAAATATTCTCATATTGAAACGGTTTTTGTTTTACTTAATTTGTTTGAAAAAGTAAAGCTGATCCCATTTATTTACCTGGTACGTGTTATATTTATACTAAAATAAAATTGTTCTTATATAGCCTGAAAGATATTTTAAACGCTTCGCTTAATATCATTATTATTTGTGATCTGAGGCCTTGAATATCGATACGTTTGTATATCTCTCCTCCTTGTTAAGGAACTTAATGTCTAGATCTTGCAAGGGTCCTGATTTACTGTTTTTTTTCTCAGAATGATGCTCAGTCGTTGAATTTCAAGATCGTACATAGATGAATTTTTCAAATTATGAGCTTTAACACATAAGTATGCACTGGTTGCGCCGCATATAATCCTAGTGCCCATAGACCGCCCGCCGCACCCGTGGAACACGTCTCTGAACCACGCACAGCATCTGCGGACCAAGCTTGTGCACCGCGCACCCTTTTTCTTTTTTTCTGCTGAAGGCGGGATTCGAACCTAATTGGATTCTGTTGGTGCCAAAATTCTTACCACTACATTAGAGTTCACATGTGTTATCTTGTAGATAAATATAGTATTTAACTATTTTTCTCTACAAATTTGATTTAAATTATCTCTCATCCTTATTAAGGAGCTTAATGATTTCTACTACATAATTTGCTCCCGTTGCTGTGTACGAACACGATTACTAGTTTACATATATAATTCCTGAATAACTTCAAGTGGGATAAAATAACACGAACAATTAAACACTTTTGATCATGTATTCAGGTTATATCTTGTATTGTTGGTTCAATAATAAGTATCTTTCCAGATGTCAATCTAATAAAAATAAACTTTTGATTCTTTACATTTTTGACTGATATATTGGAATTTTCAAAAAGCATAATTAATTTCTAATCTAGAAGAAACTTTTTTATCTTTTTCTATAAAAATTCAGTTTATGTGTTCAAATAATTATTTTAGTCAGTGACAGTGTAAGTCCACGAGTTTAATCGAAATGTCTCTTTTTGGAATAAGACCTTCTAATAAAAACAGGAGAAAAGATAATGTCTCCCGGACTACAGTCTCCTAAAAATCTCTGTGTATAAAAACTTTTCCTTTTTAGCTTAGTTCTGGTGCGTTTTTAACTGCCACAACTGTTATAATTTCAACTGCTATAATTTTAAGTACACTATATATGTTTACAGAATTATATGTGTATGTTTATAGAATAATATGTGTATGCTTACAGGATAATGTGTGTATGTTTACAGGATATTTCAACTGTTATAATTTTAAGTACACTATGTATGTTTACAGATTTATATGTGTATCTTTATAGGATAATATGTGTATGTTTACAGGATAATATGTGGATGTTTACAGGATACTATGTGTATGCTCACATAAGGTGGTTCCCAACAGCTGTCACGCGTTTTTATGTTTATAGAATTTGTTGAATTAGTTTACAGAATTTAGTATTGATGTTTACAGAATTAGTTGAAAATCTCCATAGATTTTTGAGAGACTGTTAGCTACTTCCTCAAAACAAATATGGGCACATTAGAACAAGGAAGGATTGCGGAGGAGTGTATCATATAAAATAGAAAAATAAAGGCGCCCTGTTCCATGATTTAAAAATTGATTACACTTTGGATTCATAAAATTATTGAAAGATTATTACGAAGTCATTGCTTCACGATAGTCAACCTAACATTGGATTAATTATTGAAAGATTTATCGTGTGGACTTCTAGCGAGGTGTAATATATAGTAAAAAGGGACACTAATGGCCCCCAATTTCTTTCTATGACCTAATTCTACATTTTAAAAGTAACAAATTGCAGACCTCAAACTTCTATGAATGTTTCAAATTCTTGGTACTAACCACTCACAGGAGGTTGCTTTCATCACACGAACCACAAACTCTGTCACTTCTACCTTTGTTTCTGTATTCTGTTGCTTTCTCTGTCTAAATCAATGGAGCTTTTGTTATCTAAGATAGATCCCCGTGTTGCCGGTGCATGGGAACTGAATGACGATCTCAATCAACTGCGTGACAGTCTGCCGTCTGTGAAGTATCTAATGGAGAAAGCCGAATGGTGGCGCTTCAAGAACCCGAATATTTCCCGCCTCTTGGTGCAGCTTCAAGATGCTGCCTATGATGCTGAGGATGTGATCGCCGAATTCGATTATGATCAACTACACCAGAGGAAAGCAGGACAGGAAAGTGCATCTTTTCAATCAATTTAATTTACATCTAACCTAATAGCAATAAATCTAAGATTTGCACAATTGCATGAATTTAATAATTTTTTGTCAGACTTTGTTTTAAAATGAACAGCCCACATATATGTCAATTAAATAGTCAAATGTCTTCTGGAGTCTGGATTCTCTGAAGTAACTCAAATTTTGAGTTTAAATCCGGAATGTCCGATCAGAATGTGGACCACTCTGGTCTAAGGTCAAATGCACATGGCCCTTTTAATATCTGTGCCAAAACAAATCTGACGGTCTGGAACTAAACTCAAAATTTGATTTACTTCAGGAGATATTAATTCATCATGTCTTATGTATACATGGGGAGGATCGAGTAAAATCACTACCACTAATCCAAATGGTACGCACCCTGAACTTCAATCAATCATGTCATCCAAAAAAATTATCTACTTTGACAACAATTATTTATTATTTGGGTTTGGATTCTGAGAACTAGTAATGATAAATGACAATACATTTCAAGTGAAAGGTTGTAGGTTTGATCTCTGAATGGAGGTTTCATATATATGAATTGAATAGGGCAAGACCCTTATTCCTTCTCAAGTGCTATTTCGGGTTCCGAAATTGCACCTAGTCAATTGATCTTGGTGCTATTTTTTGCAGATAAGAAGTCAACTTTTGTCATCTTGGGTTTCCTTTATCAAGAATTTAGTAAGTTAACTTCGCAAGAAAAGTTAAGGATATACATGCAAAACTAAATTTTATTAGTGCTAAGCTAGAGAGAGAGATTGGTCTGTTGGGCTTACCTGATGGTCCAAATCCCTATGGCAAGGCTGTGCAATGTCAGACAAGCTCCATCAAACCTGAGAAAGTGTTTGGTCGCGGAAATGAATTGGAAATGGTGGTAAAACTAATGATGCAGGGCGACTGGGCCGGATGTAGTAGTAATTGTCAGTTATCTGATTCGTTAATAGGTCATGGAAAGAGAAAAAGAGCAGATAACATTTCTATATTGCCGATTGTTGGCGTGGGAGGCGTGGGGAAGACAACACTGGCTCAGCTGATTTACAATGATGCGAGGGTGAAAAATTACTATGAATTGAAAATTTGGGTCTGTGTATCTGATTACTTTGATTTGAAGAGGGTAACTAGAGAAATGATTGAATCAGCCAATGTAGAGTTGTCAAAAAAGGGTGAGGTGAGGAACAATGAGACACAACTCACTTTTGGAGAGTCTGACTAGCTTGGAGTCTCTTCAACAGACACTACATGGGACCGTAGAATCAAAGCGGTGCCTTATTGTCCTTGATGATATTTGGCATGAACAATCTATAGACTTTGAAAGTTTGTGCAATCCATTGAGGGTGGCGCTTCCAGGGAGCATGATATTAATTACTACCCGTTTGAGGAAGATCGCTAATTTAGTAGGTACTCTAGATCCATTAGAACTTGGTGGTTTGCCTGATAACATCTACTGGGATTTTTTCAAGAAATGTGCTTTTGGATCTTTGGATTCGTGTTCGTTCCCTGAATTAGAGGACATTGGCAAGAAAATTGCTGACAAACTAAAGGGATCTCCACTGGCTGCTAAAACTCTAGGTGATATTTTGCATGTGAACATGACCACAAGGCAATGGAGGAACATCTTGAACAGTGAACTGTGGCAAATAGAGCAAGCTGATGGGGACATTCTACCGGCCCTACGAGTAAGCTATCAATACTTACCCATACATCTAAAGCGATGTTTTCGTATTTGTTCTTTATTTCCCAAAGATTATTGACTATATGTAAAACTTTTGAGTCCAATTTGGATGGCAGATGGTATAATTCCTCATCATGAAAAGTACATTTTCAATTCTAATGATAACAAAGGAGAAGAGTACTTTAGAGATTTAGAATGCAGATCTTTCATTCTTAGAAGTCAATACAGATCATTAAGCCTCCACGATAACATGCATGACCTTGCAAAATCTCTATCTTGTGATTCATGTTATTGCCAAGAAGATACCAAATGCTATTTAGAAAACCATCTTAGTATTCGCCATTTATCAGTGTATCACAAGCCAATTGAGTTGATAGATAAGGAGATCAGCAAGTGCAAAAGGTTACGGTCACTTCTATTTCTTGATGGTTTCAATAGTGAAATTAAATTGGACCCTTCAACACTTGCATCCTTTTTCCACCAACTCCCATATCTTCGAGTATTGGATCTCAGAACGTGCCAAATTAAGGAACTTCCAGATAATATTGGCAAATTGAAGCTTTTGTTTTACATTAACCTAAGGGAGACAAAAATCAGAAGCTTACCAGAATCTATATGCCAGCTTTATAATCTTCAAGTTGTTAATGTGGATTTTTGTCCACTTCAGAGTTTTCCCAAAATGTTCTATAATTTAATTAATTTGAGATTGATCACTGAGATGATGGACATAAGTTCACTGATACCTGGAATAGGGAAGTTAACTTCTCTCGAGAAACTACCAAAATTCAAAGTTCTTAACGAGAACGGTCATAAGGTTGAAGAGTTGAAGAATATGAACCGACTTCGGAGCCATGTCTACATTAGTAATCTTGAGAATGTAGAGAGTGGTGGAGATGCTTCTCAAGCTTGCCTTAACAAAAAGGAGTATCTTACCTCCTTGACTCTAAGCTGGTCACCAGATAGAATTGAGAACACTGTTAAAGATGGGATTATTATAGAAGGCCTCGAGCCAAATTCAAACCTAGAAAGCTTGTGTATCGAGAACTATGGTGGAATAACACCAGTGTCTTGGTTGCAAACTGGAAAGCTGTCTTGCTTACAGAAGCTTTATATTGAAGGATGCTCCAACCTGGAGAGCCTTGAAGATTGGTTTGTGCAACATCAGCTATTATCACTTCGGAAATTGGGAATAAAATATTGTGAAAAATTAGCTTCTTTGCCGTTCGAATGGATTGCCAGCTCTTCCTTATTTAGGCTTCTAGTAGAAAATTGTCCCTGGCTCAGTTGTCCAAGCAATCTAATTTTACCTTGCTCCCTCACTCATCTTCAAATAGATTCATGCGGTGAGCTAGATAAGTCGCTACCAGGCTGTCTTCAGAATGTGTACTTCCTCAACCAGTTGCAACTACATAATTGCAATAATGTGACTTCTCTTCCAAGCCTGAGTAATTATCTAAAGATACTCATACTCGAAAACTATGCAGAGCTGCAGTATCTAGAACTAGGTAACCCATCCATCCTAGACAAATTGGAAATTATGAAGTGTCCAAAACTGATGCAATCTGATCCACTAAGAACTGACAATAAAGCACAAACTGAACGAATTAAACACCTCCAACATATGCTTATCGATAACACCTCCCTCCTAAAATTACCATTTTTACTATGCCCCCCATGCTCATTGGAAGAACTGATAATATGGGATTCTCCTGAAGAAAAGATATTCATAGGGGATGTGCAGGGCTGGTTGAGTGGGCCAGAAAATTTAGAACTACTGAAATTTGAAGATTGCTCCAACCTTGAGTCATTACCGGAAGAGTTACACACCCTGAAAACTGTGAAAACAATAAAAATTGTAAATTGCCCGAAAATCCAGTCGTTACCGGAAAATGGCCTCCCGCCTTAGCTGATCTATTTAGATTTCCGTGAGTGCAGCCCAGCACTAACCGAGCAATTGAAGCAGCAGAACATTGCAATTATGAACGGCAAAAGAAAGAAACTATGAGAAAGGTACTTATTTTGCTCTATCCAAGTACATCATTTTTTGTTTTGCTTCCATTTATTAATTGTAGAGCTTCTACTATATGTAAACCCAATATTACCTTTATATTTTTTTGAAACTTGCACTGGGTAATCTAAAGAAACTAAATTTGTAAATTTCTGTGAATAAAAAAAATATATTACTAGTGTACTTCTACTTTGACTATGGATATTGGATTTTATTCCAACATTATATTTCGAAAGTAAGGTAGAACACATGCAATAACTTTATTGTGTTAGCTTGAGTTTAAATTTTTTGTTATTGTTTTATTTCACTTCAATAGTGCACTGTTATACTTAACAGTGAGACATAATCTTGTAGTACCATAATTGCCAAAAGAAACTGCTTCTGATCTAAATGAAAGACTGGTTCTGACAGGTGGGGTTTGGCCTCTCCAAATGTGGATGTTCCAGATCTAGCTCTGTCTCAGTGGTCTCAGGTGGCACAGGAACCAAATCAACTAAGAATGCCAACCAAAAGGAATCTGATGTGAGGGGTCAAAACTCTTCGCCGGTAAAAAAATCAAGATCAAGGTCCTTGTGCCCTTGATCTCAAGCTGCAGTCCATATGAACAAGAACTATAACAACAGGGAGACTGACAGACGGGGCATTGTACTGCTGATTAGTGGTTTCAAGAGGTATGTATATATATTACTATTCCAAATAGGTAAATTAACTGAACTTAATTGAGGGAATTGTACTGTTGAAGAACTTTATAAATCAATGGTCTTAATTGGTATACGTACTGATTTTAAGCCATTCATAAATTAATTTGTAGAAGAGGGGGACAGGAACCATGGGAGTAACTGGGACCAAATGTAGAAGAACTGGATGGGACCTGGACAGGTCAAACAGTAGTTACCTGATCCATGAAATAGTATTGATGTGAGTATTGCAAGTTTACATGCTACCAGTACCAATTCAGTGAATCCAACGGCATCTCAAACACTCTCAAATCAACAGAATCCAATCAAGGTTTCCTGTTTGGCATGTAACATCTTCCGATCAGAACCTTGGAGTGCTTCAACCAATATGTTCAAAGAAGCTCTTGTTCAACATGCACATGTACAGTGCCGGGGACCTCTCAGGCTAGAGGATCATATACTGAATATGAGTCGCCTGCTGTCAATCCAGTGGACCCAACTCCCAAGGTTCCTATGCCGGGGTGGAAAATAAGTGCCTCTGTTCTAGTTTTTTTTTGCCCTTCATTATTGCAATGTTGTGCTGTTTCAATTGAAAAATTATTTATTTAGTACAAAACAAGCGTTTGCCAAAAAAGTCCGAGTTTCCAATCCGATTCGGCCAATTTCAACCGATTTATCCGATTCCGATTCCATGGTTAAGTGACTGATTCCAATTCCATGATCCAAACCTATCTCATGTGCTCAACATGACACCACAATCCAGAATTTTCTAGTTGGTTCTAATAGACTTAAAATAAAGCATGTTTTGGCATATGTATCATACTATGTATTCTCATGGTTTACAAAACCAAAACTCAGGAACACAGACGAATGGTTCTTAAAGCAAAGAAGAAATGGTATCACGGGTCGTTAGCAATTGCCCAGTACATTTCCAGACCAGTTACAAGGAATCCATGGGGGATGAAGACAAAATTGCCTTTTGTACCAGCGAGTTATTACATACCAGGCCGGTTTGTAGGTGATTTTACTGATTTGGTCGGATATGTAGGCAATTTAGATATCCATCATAAGATTGCTGTGCCTGTGTTTTTCCTCTCAATGGACTCAGCCCTAAATTTTGATTCTGATGCATTAGCCAAATTTGTTTAACTATAAGACGAGCCTGTCACCTAATGATACTTTTTCAAGTATTAACACTGCTCAAGCAGACAAGCACCATCAGTGTTTTCTATGAAGGTGCAAAATGAGGTCAATTTTGTGAAGTTGGTGAGGCTTATGGCTAGTGGGGATCCTCTTCTTATGGAATTGGTATGGAAGTATGAAACCTCAGAGGAGGATAAGTAAAGTAGTTTGGAAATAGGGAGTTTGCACTTGCTTTTTACCCTTTTTATTGTTTTATTTAATACCTTAGCATTTTTTTTTCTGGTGTTATTGTATATTGTAACATTCTTTCTAGGTTATGAAGTAAGTTTTTTTCTGTCAGCAAGTTTTTTAAACCCTTTGCATAGAAGCAACAACAAAGAAACTGTCCATTGTTAAGTCAACATACTATCTTAAGATTCTGTGCATACTAGTGAATGTACTGTGCGGATAAAAAAAAATTATGTGTTCTAGTCATAGTGCGCCATGTACTGGTACTACTGTTGTCAACTCACAGTGTTGATGATTTACTGCGTATTCCTTTTAAAAGAAAAAAAAAAAAAAAAAGGTGATGGCGCAAGGAGTGAGGATCTCCTAAAGTACCTGTCCACGTAGAATACTTAAAACCAGGACCAAAATTAATTAGGTGCCAATTTGAATTATAGGGGTCGGTTCTGAGATTCGTGCCATATTAAAACGGGCAATTCAGATCTCATTCTACACGGTCAGGTATTGCACTGGATCTGAATTTCTGGAGGCTAGAGGAAGGCCAGGAACTAATGACTTTTGACCGTGTGATCAGACATGGGCCTCACAAAAAGATTTCAGAAAACAAAACAATGCATCCCACAGTCCCACTTCAGAAAGGAAGCTAAATTCTAATCCAAAGCAGTACAGATTTCTGAGCCCAAGGACTGCTCAGACAGTAATTCAATGTGCTGCCAGTGGGAAAATTCCTAGTATAAGAGAACAATTAAAGGCCAGTTCTGGTGATCCGTGATGATCCTTCTTTTCATGGACAGGGAATCACAGTTTTATGGGCACAGCACTTTATGAATTGTTGTTTTACATAAACTAATTAAAATAAGAAACTTTTGATAAAAAAGATATTAGGTCTAAATAATTTTTTTCCCTAAAAGTGTGAAGTTTTTAAAATAGAAGTTCGTGAGAATATTTGATAAACGGTATGGAAAATAGTTTACGTAATAGTATTTGTATCATTGGATTAAAATTGTGATGAAATGGTGTGGACCATTCGATTTAAAACGAGTGGTCTAGATCAATTCATCAGATTTAAAATTAGGATTTTGTTTTTATGTGAATCTTATCCGTTCATTCATCAAATATATCGTCTATTTTAAAATAATAAAACCCTACCTTTCTTACAAAATAATGTAGCGGAAACAAATTCATTTGCATTTTGAATCAAATTTAGTCTGATTTTCTAAAGTTGTGTTCTACAAACCTATCTCAATGCGCTCAGCATGACACCACAATCCAGATCTTTCTGAGTTGGTTTTAATAGACTAGAATAAATCATGCTTTAGCATATGTATCATACTTATTACAAACTTGTGTTCTCCAAACTCATCTCAATACGCTCAGCATGACACTACAATTATTCCACATCCTTCTGGGATAAGCATGCTTCAGCATCTGTATCCTACTAATTATGCATTCTAATAGACTTGTGTTATCCGTTCTTATCTCATGCGCTCGACATGACACCACAATCCACATCCTCCTGGGATCAAAATTTGAGTCAATCCGTCTCAAAGTGGAATGCACGGGTCTCCTTTAATATTGGTACCAGAGCGGATCAAACAATCTGAATCCAAACTCAAAATTTGTGTTACTTTTTAGTCTCTCGGGGATCCGAATTCATCCCATCGATCGGTTCTTTACTGTAACAAACTTGGAATGTCTACATTATTATGTGTCCTATTATTTTAATAAGGTAAATAAGATACAGATGAATGATGCACCACTGTCACATTCATTGAATCATTGGTGTTTGTCTTTTCTCATTTTTACTGGTATTCTAATAGACTTGGACGCCTATAGCATTATTTTTATTATGCTGTTACTTTGATAGAGTAAATAAGATACAGATGGAGCATATATGCACCACTATATATATGATATTCATTTCATTGTGGTCTTGTATTTTTTTTTTGTTTCATTTTTAGTGGGTATTACAATTTCCTCTAATTTAATTTAAGCTAAATTAATGTCCGATTTGCGAAATCTATGTTATGCGAACCTATCTCAACGCAATCAGCTTGACCCCACAATCCAAATCCGAGTTAGTTCTAAACTTCTAATAGACTTGGGAATAAAACAAATTTTAGCATATGTATCCTATTAACTATATGTATTCTAACCAACTCTGGATGGCTACAACATGTATCCTATTCATTTTCGAGTTTGTTTGGCAAATTAGTAAAATAGAGCAAAAATGAAATTTGAAATAGACTTCTATTTCAAACTATTACAATCGTGTCTCAGTTGAAGATGAAAGAATAAAATAGCGGAAGAGTAGTTGTAAATAAGTCAATTCTATCTCTTGAAAAACATCAATTTCTCTATCTCATTAACCTCATTAAATAAAAAATTAACTCATATGAAAATAGAGAAAAAACCTACTTGTTACAAATAAGGGTTTGGCTGTAAAAAAATCATACTCCATTTTTATCTTTTCCATTTTCACAATTCCAATCAATTATTTTCTTATTAAGCTGAAATAGAACATTTATTGTAATCTATTCTCCTCATGATAGGAACAGGATACATGAAGATGCATGCTCCAGTTTTATAAATCAAGTGGCGGACGCGCGTTACTTTGTGGTCCAATTTTTCAAGTTAATCTCAATGCCCAATTTTTCAAGCTCATCTCAATTGCCCTCACCAGTCATCATGGCATAACTATCTTTCTTGTATGGATTTTAGGTCAACAATGATTGACATCTGTCAATCAGTGCATTTATGACGGTACTCCCTCATAAAAAATACTGTTACAAAAAGAAAAAACTGAACAATAACGGTACTCCGTCATGAAAAATCACTTTTTTATCCTCGCAAAAAGTGTTTTATTTTTTCTGTGGTGATTGATATATATCTTTGAGGTCACAAGCAGAGGCAGCCTTTCCACTACTTATGGAGTCAAAATAAACAATGGGATCAACTATATAATAATTCCACAATAAATATGACATTTATCTTACCATGCTCATAACATTTTACTCTAAATTATAACATTTTATTTTAAATTATACAGTAAAATCATCTATCAACACTATATTTTTAAAATAAATGAAGATAAATAAGTTGACCGCAATTGCCCAAGATGAATCCGCCCCTATTTAAGGTCATTAAATGGTTAAAAAGGAATATAATTCATATTTACCATCATGTTGATAGAGTGACATTTTATGAATTTTTTCATCGACAGTGGATGAATTTGCAATGCTTTTTTTTTTTACTGAAGGTATGAGTTATCCAGAACAACAATCTGTGGGCCAATATCTCTTCAAGTCAGCACACAAACATTGGTATGATTAATGATTTGATAGAATTTATAGTTTGGTAGTTTGCCACTTGAATGCGTGCACTGTTGACATTACAACACATCTTCGTCAACAGTTCATTTAGCTCATAAATGATAATGAAATATCCGGTAAAGTTAGGTCGATAATGACATAATTAATATATCTCCAATTCTCCAAAAGGATCACCCTGCAACATTATGTCATATTTTTTTATGAATGAGGATGTGACAATGTTAGGTGCTATAAACTTATATTTCTGTTTTGAAAATTTAAACTATCAATTTGAACTGTTCAATATGTTCTTCATATAAAAAATATACTTGAAAATCAAATTTTACATAGCAAAAACAGTTATGTTCAACCTAAATAAAAAATAGTAAAAGAATATAAAAAAAATGTAAATTTTGGCTGAAGTACATTTTTACATAGAGGTCATGTATAATTATTTGAACTTTAAAAATAGATATATAGCCTTATAGATCCATAGCATGAGTCCATATGTAATATGCATATTACCATAGCTTCCCTCAATTTTTCTTGTTTCTAATTAAGATAAGTCATTTTTTTTAGGAGGGTTCAAATGTCTCCATTTTTTGTGCCTCCATCATGCCTCCATTTTTTAAAACTTTAATAACTCAAGATTTAAAACTTAAAAGTCAAAATAAACCGTTAGATGTGATCTATGTTATTTTCTCTATGTACTCATAAAAAATTATCACATTTCAATTTTATTTTTATGTGAATCAATAAGTTCAAAAATCAACATCTATAAATCATCTAAATTAGTGCATTTTTTACAAGCTCTTGATGACAATCAAAATAAAATTGAAATGTCATAATTTTTTATATATGCATAGATAAAATGATGTAGATCATATCCAATGGTTTTATTTTGACTTTTAAGTTTTAAATTTTGAATTATTAAAGTTTTCAAAAATAGAGGCACAAAAAATGGAGGCATTTGAATCCTCTTTTTTTTCCTTTAAAACATAAAACTGTTGATTTGAGATTAAAAAAAATGGATCAAAGCTTAGGTAGTGTTCGGCAATCATATGAAACTTAAATTTTAAGCTGCATTAAGGAGTACCTATTCGACAATAAAGTTAAAAACTAACTTTCTTAAGAAAACTTTAAGCCTGACAAAATACTTAAACCATGTGAATTCATGACTTAAAATCTTAGACAATCTTAAAAGAAATAAAAAAAAAAAGACCACTAAGAATATGACATTAAGCTTGATAAAGAACAAGTGAATTTAAGACTCCTTAGAGCACTAAGGAGCACTAAGGAGCTCTAAGTTATAGTTGTCCAGGAAAATACAAGGCTATATTTTTATTGAGAATTATCAACGTGCCAATGAGTGTGACCAATCATTAATCCAATAATTGGCTAGTACAATGTCGATCTAATGATAAAACTGGTCAATTGACACATTAACAACGAAAGATATTAATATCTCTTCCTACCGACCTTAATTTGTTCCCTATTTGCCCCTCCTTAGTTTCGTCCTCAGTAACTCAGGATCTTTAGCAAATCAATCACATGTGACATCTTCTCTGCAGCGATCTGTGCACATGGTTCCCAAATGTAATACAAAAAATAGCATGTGTATGGAAATTGACACATGATGAATCTGAACAAATTTACTAGTAATTTTGTTATTTTGATTATTTTGAATAAGTGGAATAGTATTACTAAATGATTATAGTGGTTTTTTTTTCACATTTATACGTTAGTGAAAAACAATTGATATATTAAGAGACTTAAAGATTGGTTGTCTGTTTTTTCTCGTCTTGAGCTTTCATTTTCACTAAAAATAGATGATCAAATTCATGCTACTAGTAGCTTATAAAAATGAATATTCACAAAAGAAAATGTGCATTTTATATAAATCTAATCATCCATTTTAAATTGATGAACTGCATAAAAAAATAAGCAGAAAAAATAAGACCTGCTATAGTTGTCTCGTTACATGCCAAATTGCAAAGTGTGGTTGTGTGAGCCAAGACGCAACGACCTGCTACACTGATCATCGCATACAAGATGCAACAAAAGATCAATCAATACAGAACGAGAGGAAATTTCGGATCGATCTATAAAACGAGAGCTGTTGCCTCTGATTGATTGCAAAAGACAAATTGACAAATAGAGACCTGAAAAGATCAAACAAATTAAAAGCAACGTCGTTGGAGCTGTAAATCTTGGTTTTAGTTTGTCTCGATCCATGTGTCCTCATTGAGCGATTCTTTTTTTTTTTTTAGGTAAAAACCGTAGGCATTTATTGATAATAAAAGACTACATATTACAACATAGATTGTTCGTGAGTAAAGAAAAGACCCTAGAAATAAGAATGTTTTGAAAGGAAATAACTTCTAATTAAAAAACTAAAATGTTGCCAGTAGCACCAAGAGGCTATACTATTCATGGTCCTGCACATCTGTCCTCCTTGCTGAAGACAATTCATCAGAAGAGAAATTGTTTCAGACATCCCTTAACGTTTCAGCCTGTATTTTGAAAAAACAAGCATCGATGCTGTTAGAAATTTGAAGCTGTGCTGTAATAGTATTCATGCTGGTCCCTCCTCCTCTTTGACTGTGTAAACGGGCCCAGTTTGCCAGTTTGTGTGGACCCGTTAAAGCCTGTCTTGTGGTATTCCGTATGGTGACAAATTCCTTCAATTCTTGCGCCAGTTGGATGCAATTTGCCACTGTATGAGCTGCCTCCCATGACGGCAAGGACTGTGTGTCCATTCCATTAACCGCATCAACCAAGTTTTTACAATCAGAGAACAATAGAACCCTTTTCCTTTGACCCCGTCCCACCCTTTCTGGCAACCTACCTTAGTACCTGCAACAGAACAAAAGCCTCTGCATGAAAGACGTCCGAGATGGTCATGAAATCAAGCCCTATGTCTCTGAGAGTCCCTGAGTCATCATAAAAGGTAACCCCCCATGCTGCCTTCCCCCCACTAGCCCATGAAGCATCCATGAGCAGAATCTCCGTACCAGTAGGTGTTGGATTTATTGCCAACCTCGTTGGATTTAATGCCAACATTGAGCATATATGTAATCTAATTATGCATTGTTTACTATCATATATGATTGTCAATTAAAGTGATCAAATAAGGAAGTAGACAATCAATATATTCATTAGGATGTGGTCCACAAATGTGTAGAACAATTTAGGCAAAAATCAAATCATTGATGGACTGATTCTGAAATTTGCAATTAAGGAAACCAAATTTTCAGCTGCTGCACGGATTTTGATGCAGTTGCACTTTTTTTTATGCACGTTTTTTAAGTTGGCATGTGGCAGAAAATTGGTTTAGGGTTAGGGTTAGGGTTTGGCAATATGCCGACTCTACATCTCTATAAATAGGTTGGTCCCCAAAGCACAAGGATATACGAAAAGTTACAGAATTTTCTAGCCGTCATCTAGTCAATTCTGTAGCCTTCTCTACTTCTTCTCCATTAAAGAATAGAGATGTGAGATCATTAAGAAATTGTGAACACGATCTCACAAGGGCAGTCTTGTAGCTTTGGAAGGCTTT
>JARJHM010001215.1:0-51168 GCA_033356055.1 Carex pumila | reverse complement strand
AAATGCCTTGTACATGCAATTTAACAAAATTTTGGGTTTACTTTTTTTAGATTTATTGAAAATCATATACATGCAATTTAATTACATGCAATTATTTTGGATTTACTTTTTTTAGATTTATTGAAAATCATATACATGCAATTTAATTACATGCAATTATTTTGGGTTTACTTTTTTTAGATTTATTGAAAATCATATACATCCAATTTAATTACATGCAATTATTTTGGGTTTATTTTTTTAGATTTATTGAAAATCATATACATGCAATTTAATTACATGCAATTATTTTGGGTTTACTTTTTTTAGAGTTATTGAAAATCATATACATGCAATTTAATTACATGCAATTATTTTGGGTTTACTTTTTTTAGATTTATTGAAAATCATATACATGCAATTTAATTACATGCAATTATTTTGGGTTTACTTTTTTTAGATTTATTTTTGCATGGTCCACAATTTTGATATACATGCAATTCTTTGAAATTTTAAACTGCACAAATATTTGCAAACCTAATTTTTTAATTTAAAATAAATGAGATATACATGCAATTTACTTACAATAAAAAATATATATATGTGATCTTTAAACAAATATTGATATACTTCAAAATAATTAGTTTTAGTTCAAATTATTTTGTATTGATATATACATGTTTTTCATGAACTATCACAAAAATAATTTTCAAAAAATAAATATGTATATTTTTAAATCTTAAACCCTAAACCCTAAATTCTTAAACAGTTCAACTATTTGAACCATAAATTCTAATCCTAAATTGAACCGTAAACCCTAAATTTTTAAGTAATTCACAATTCATAACCATAAACCGTAAATTTAACTATAAACCCTAAATTTATAACTAATTCACAAACATAAACCGTAAATTTAACTATAAACCCTAAATTTTAAGAATATTCACAATTCACAACTAGAAACCCTAAATTGAACCATATGATATTCAAGCAATTTTATCATAAATCATAATCCTAAATTCGAGCAATTGAACCAATTCAAGCAATTCAACCATCCAATTCAAGCAATCAAGCAATTCAACCATCTAATTCAACCATTGTCACACCCCAAATCCACCGGGTGCGACAGCCTGCCGCGTGTATTTATTCAAGCGTCACGTATACACGCAAGGCAGTGGATCTTTTATATGCATTACCAGTATCCTCATTTGCTGTCTCCGCGTAATAAACCTGAAAGTAATTGGGAGGGTGGGGGTGAGAATAAATTCTCAGTGCGAATTTGCCACAGTTCAGACTATTGGACTTGCAATCAAACTCTATATTCAACAATGAAACCCAAACAATAATAATGCAAACAGATATATAAGAAATCATAAATAACAGAATGCCACTACTCGACAACAGTTTATCAACCTGAAACACAGTTTACGGAATTTCCAAGATGAATTTCAAACACAACATATATTTTGGCTTAACTAGATTCATAACTCAGTTCATTAGGGCTTGTAGCAATTACAGATGTTCTTTCGAGCTAAACCTTTACCAAACCCACATCTGTAGGGTTACTGACACCTACAGATGGCCAACCGCTGGACCCTTTATCTGACACCCATCTGCAATCGCTTGGCTTAACAGTTTATTAAGGTCTGGTTCGAATCATATAAAGAAAATCCACTTTGGAATCATTCCAATAGTTGTAATATTCAATTGACCTTTCCAAATGCATTAACACGTAGGAGAATGCCACCGAGCCACAGACGTTACACAAGTCACCCACGATTTCCAATCCACACATCTCATAACATATCACATATCATCACATAATCACCCTCCCTCGTCCCAACCGGTACTGGGAATATCGAGGGCCGTTCACCTAAGGCCATTTAGGATCCTGGGAATCCAAGTCAGCATACAGCCCGACTTGGCAAATTAATTGGATCCAAGTGCTTAACTTCGTAAATCCATTCACATATATATCCAAATCCAATCGTGGTGACTTTCAATCAAATCAGTCATATCAAATCAGATCATAATAGATCGACACAACCTACAACCATACCAGCATGCAAATCACTCAAGTCACATCAATTCGAGTTTAATTTGATTGGGCTATGCAAATGCTTTACACAATTCGATTATGCAATCAATGATATTCAACATGACAAACGAATACACAGTTTAATTCCTGAAAATAAAGTATCAAACAAGTCCAAGAATCCCGCACCTGATTATGACAAGCGTACCGCTTAGTTGCGAATCGGGCGACTCGAATTACCTCGCGATATCTTGCTCGACTGAGCCTACACCTATATTATACGTTTACTTGGTTTAGTTCGGTTACATTATCGAAACTTAAATTCCAAAAGCCGTCTTTTAATTCGTCAATTCTTTTATACCTTTCGGCTCATTTATAATCCTTTTAATTCAAGTTCAATTTCACTAAGGCCCAAAACAATCAATCATTTCAATTCGATTCAAGTATATCCCGACCGCAAAGTCACAGTTATCATTCATATAAATTCACATATGGCTCAAATTATAATACTTCACATGTATGGCCGGCCATAGCCTCCAACAATTCACATCTTACAAATTTGTCCCTTATATTTATACAACTCACATAGGCCTTATATTTTATAATTCATACCCCTTATTTTTATAAAAATTCCCAAGACTTGTATTTTGTACAAAACAACCTTCAATTTAATTTATTTACATTTTTGGTCCCTGTCAAGTCAAGGACTGGTACACACACAAAATCAGCACCATTTACCGGGAAAATCAACAACCCGAGCAAAGGTGTAATTAATTTTAATTCCCTTTAATTCATACACATCACTATGGTTATATATTTTACAATTTCCGACCATTAATAAAATTATTTTGCAATATAACCCCTTATACTTAATTTATTCGAGCAATTCGATCGAGTCGGGAAAATCAACAACCCGTACTCGAAACTTAACAAATTCACATCCTACGACATTAATCAATTCATCAAAACACAAATCAAGAATTTTAGAAATTAACCGAAATAGAAAATATCGAAACAAGTGATCAGTTCCGAGGGTTTCGCCTCGCCTCGCGGCCATCTCACTCGAGCACAAGCAAGCACCATAGCAGCACCAAGCCACCACCAGAACAGCACCAAGCCGAGCACCGAGGCAGCACCACCTCAACCCTAGAAACTAGGGTTTCATGGGAGGGAAGGGGAGGCAGAAACCGAGAGAGAGAGGGGGCGGCTGTGGCTTTTCCGAACCGAGAAAGAGAGAGAGGAGAGCAGTGGGGCGGCAGCGGCTAGCCGTGGCAGCGGCGGAAGGGGAGGGGCGGGGCCCCCCTGTTTTTGTGTAGAAGAGAAGAGAGGGAGCGGGGGGGGGCCGAAGCTGGGGCTCTCACGGCCAGAGAGGACGAGAGGAGAGCAAGGGGGCGGTTTCGGTGGGGTTCGCCGGCGACGGGAGAGGGGAGGGGGCGGAGCCCTCCCTCTGGTTTGGCGTAGAGAGGGGAAGGGGGGGCGGGCTGTGGGGGGGGGGTTCTGTCACGGTTTGGGAAAGAGAGGAGAGAAAGAGAGAAAGGGGAGGGGTTTAATAGGCTGCATCAAGATTCGTGCTAGATGAGATGAGGGGTTGATATAATTTCAACATTTAAATGACAACATTTAAGATCCGTGTTGAGATAAATCTAAGGGTTCACAAAATTCTGAAATTCAAGTATAGTCTAATTTAATTGATTTATAGTCTGTTTCTTTTATAAATTCGAGTCGAATTTTCGTACAACTTTACAATTAAATTCGTATGTATATTTCGGACCTTTATTTGTCAATTTAAAATCTAAATAATTTGTTATCAACCAATATATATATATATATATATATCAAATCAAATATCTAAAATTCATAATTGAATGAAATTCGTAAGTTTTATATTAATCTTATTGGTACAATAATTTTGTATATTTATTCTCCTAATTAGAACTCAATACAACTATTTATTTTATGTTTTAACCCTCTAAATTTTAATGTACATAATTTTATGATTCATTTATATTTCGAAATTTTAGTTTCGTTTTAGTCGGTCAGAAAATTTCTGAACGATCGTTAAGTTAATTAAACTTTTTATTTAAATCAAATGATCATTTTATCCATTTAATCATGTTTTAAAATTTCGGAATGTAACAACCATCCAACTCACTTTTCGATTGCCACAATTCAAGCATCCAATCCAACCAATTCGACCAATTCAATCAATTTAACAAATTACTCACATTTAACCCTAAACATCGAATCGAACCAAACCGAATCACATTACACCATTTAATCACATTTAACCCAAACCCTAAACCCTAATCGAATAAAAAAAAAAGAGAACTCACTTTTTGATTGCCACAATTCAAGCTTCCAATCGAACCAATTCAATCAATTCAATCAATTCAACTAATTACTCACATTTAACCCTAAATATCGAATCGAACCAAACCGAATCACATTTAACCCAAACCCTAAACCTTAATCGAATAAAAAAAAAGAAAACTCACTTGTTCGATTGAGAGAGAAGCGAATCGAGGCGAGGCAGTGACGAGCGTGGTGCAAGGCAGAGAGGGAGCAAGATCCAGCAGGGTTTCTTCTCTTTTTTTTTCACTTTTTTTTCGGTTTTTTTACAGCTTGGGTGAAGGCAGAGAGGGGAAGAGGTGCTGTGCTCACGGGGTTAAAAACATGGGAAGTGGGGCGCCTCAGCCTGGGGCGCTTCACTCAGCGTTTGGGCCGCCTCAACCTCTGGCGCCTCACTAGTGTTGTGGGCCGCCATTTGGGCCGGCGCTCCATGGGATTTTTTGGGCCGCCCCAGGCCCAGGCGGTCAGGGCAGATTTGATAAAAAATTGAGGGTAGGGGCATTTGTAAAAAATTCTTTTTTTTTAGGGATATTAATCAAAATGGTCGCATCTTTAGTCTGCATCCCATGAGGTAACATAATTTTTTAGTTTAAATCTGGACCGTCCGATCAAAATCTGAACTAATTATTCGATTCAAAATAAAATATATATACCTCTTTAATATTCGTGCGAAAGCATATCAGACGGTCCGAATTTAAGCTCAAAATTTATGTCCCCTCATTTTTTTGTTACCATTTGTTGTTTTTGCTGCCCCAAAACAGATTGAGGAAAAAGTCATTTTAAATTCAGTATAACCACACAATAAATTCCCTTCTTTATTCTATTTTATTGCCAAAAGCATGTAAAAATAATGTGACTTAGCTCTTAAGTCCTTTTATATTGAGAAACTTTATTCAAAAGCTAAGTGTGAGTTTGAAATCTATCTTGGTATCTTGCCAAAAGATATTTTAATTTGGCATGTAACTTAGAATTGGATAAACCTACATCACTTTCAATGGCCTCTTTCAACCTTTCTTTTTCTCCATCTTGACTGTATTTATTGAACAAGTAGGCGGCTAGCTCTAAATTGTCTGTATATATTATTTTTCTTATACTTGATGTTGATATGAGGTCAAGAATTTCAACGGTCACAAAATTTTGAGCTCCCCATAAAATCGCAAAATAATGCTATAATTAACGGATTCAGAGTAATTCAAAATTTGAGTTTGAATCCAAACCGTCCGTCGTAAACTAGCACGAGTTTTAAAGCTTTTCATGCATGTGGTAAAGATATTGGTAGTGCTAGTTTGGTTTCATGTTGTGCACAAGGCATAAAATCCGTGCGCTGAGTGAAGCTAAACTATCACCGTTAATATCCTTACTCCATTTCACCTCATTTTTCTCTCAAAAAGGGAAAAAAAAATATCATTATTCCAATTTATATATATTAAAGTTGTCCCGCAAAATTTATTCAAATCCGTTTTCTCTGTTCGGTGTGAATTTGAACAAACTCAAAAACTTTAAGAGGATCGGCATTTAAAATAAACGAGATCAATTTCAAATTACTTTTTTGGTGGGTGCGGTTGTTGGAAACAGAGATACAAATCAACGATAAAATTAATGGTGAAAAGGTGCTTAAAACATACTTAAAGAAAAATGGACCAACCAGCAGATCAAATTTTATAATCTTAGCTTGCTGTATAAATAAAAATATTACATGCAACATACAAATAATATATTAAACAATTCAAACGTGGGATCTTATATTTGTGTCTAGCTTCCGAATGAAAAAAGGGGCACCGACATAAGTACAATAATAATTGGAATAATAATTATAAAATGCAATTATTGTGGGGTTAATATAACGAAAAGGTTAGTGCTGAATGTTGAAGAAGAAAATTAATAGCTTAGTTGTCATAATAGAGAGAGAGAGAGAGAGGTGAGATTTCATTTATGTTTCAAAAAAGTGATCAAGAATTTAAATTTTTCAATAATTCTTTCACACAATTGTCCTATGTCGTTTTATGTATATCAATACCCATCGCAATTAAACGAAAATTTTATATTCTATTGCAGTAAAAATAAAAACTATAAATCGTTCTATACATGCAACCAATAATGATAAAAGAAAATAATATTGTACATTTGCAATAGATATGTCACTTAAAATCATATAAGAATTTCACCGTTTTACATTATAGGGTTTGTGCATTTAACTCTCCACCGTTATGAGAGGATTTGAATTATCTCTATTGTTTATTTTTATTTTTTAATTATCATACTCGTTGTAACAATTGAAACATTAAATTTTCAACATAACAGTTGTAGTCTTGTAGACCATTGATAGTTATTCATCACTAGTACTGTAGTATTGCAAATGTACAATATTATTTTCTTTTATCATTAACGGATAAGCTCGGGTTGATAGTTATTCATCACTAGTACTGTAGTACATTAACCTCTATAAAATTTATTAATCAATAAAAAGGTGAAAATATTAACCGTGCAAATTAACCACGATAGACCAACTCTAAATTTTCCAATATATGTTCATGAATTATTTTAGAATGTCAAAAATCATAAAATTCTGAGTCATTCTATACAAGGTCAAAAAGGTGAAATAATCAACAGTTTGAAATATGTAGCTAATTTATTCGGTACTAACTATATCGTTTCTTATATAAATTTGAATGCAATATTTTTTAGAAGTTACCCTAGTAGTTTATAATCTCAGCTATTACTTGGATACAATTTTTTTTGTGACTAGTAGGTTCACATAATAATAGTACGAGAAGTACAAAATTCAAATTTCTGTTGAATTGAAAGAGATACTCGTAAATAATTATAATATTGTTGGCATGAAACAGATCGAAGACAGACGATGAAAAGAAAATAAAATGAACCCAACACTACGGTCTAATATTATTATTATTTGCTTGCTATATTATCAGATATATGATGTGCAAGATCAAAATGAAAATTACAATATACAATTAAAAACACAATGAGCAATAGTATTCAACTATGTATTCTTTAACATAAGATTTTCAACGAAACAAAGGTGTCAACAGAAGCAAAACAATTTCTTTCTTTCTTTCTTTCTTTTATTATTTCTTTGTATTAGTTTGCATTATGAGCATGCGTGCAGACAACTGGAGCACCTTCATTAAGTGTGTATTCAATTTTAGAGAGAGCATGGTTACATTTTTAAAACATAATGTTGGTGTTATTTTTTAAAACAAATCAGTATAGACTATAGAGTATAGACCAATAAATGGTTCTTTTTTTTAAAAAAACTTAGCAATAGCTATCAAGATTCGTGAGGAAAAATCGAACTCTCGACTTTTAAGTATAACAACTTTATGATATTTTCTTAACCAATTGTGCTACCTCCCCTTTCTCAAACCAATAAAAGGTTCAACAACTGAAATGCTCGATGTTGGAGTCGAGAAGAGAAAAACCAGAATAACAGGCCCATGACAGAATCTGGTCCAAAATTGGAGGCCCAATAGATTTTGTTAAATTTTCTTTAAATCTGTTAATCTAAACCATATTTTTGTCCATTCTTTTTCAACAGTAAGAATAAGGGAATCAGGACGGTCCGATGTCCAATCGGAGCTATTCGATCAACATCAAAATTCATGCAAATCAAGTGCACACGAATCTTGAAATGGATCTAACAGCTCAACCTGACATCACACCAAATTTGAGATCTGCCATTACATACAAAGGCAGACACCAGTAGTTCATGTATTATTTATGAGGTACCAGAATGCCATTCTCCATCCTCTCAGAATTGTTCATTGAAGATTGATAGCTTAGATTAGGATGGTACCATCTCAGCTGTTCATTTCAATCCAACCCAAAAACCTTAAACCTAAACTGTAAAGATTGTGCTGGAATAACAGGCTGCTGCTATTCCTGCAGAGGATATAACAACAGCATTTGATTCGATCCCCTCCCCTCAAACTGAGTTTAAAAAACAAAATTTATTAAAAAAAAAATAGTCACCAAAGGCACCAGTTATATTGCATATGAAACAAGTTTACAACTCATATAAATTACAACACACTCCCTAATCACCACCACCAATACTGATGCAACATCATATCAGAAAATCAGACCAGCAAGAAACAAACCCACTTACTGGGAACAAATACCGGAACCCACAGACCCACTAAAAGTCTCTAACAGTATACAGTATTACAGTAAGAGCCCTCAGGCCATGTTACAAAGTGGTGACAGCTCCAGACACACGTTTAAGAAGGTCCATATTAAAATCAAATTAATAAGATTGGCGCAACCCCGAGAAGATATATTTAAAGCTGAGCGTTTTAGATATTTCAGAGTGCTACCTATTAGATCATATGCCAAAATGGTATATAGATATGTGAGCTCTATAATCTTAGATGTGTTAAAGGGCTTTGTAGTTGGCAGCGTGGGCAACAAAATCTGATCATGCCGGCTAGGTGATCTCTCAAATTTGATTAAGGTTTGTAAGCTTTGTAAGCTTACAAACCTTAATCAAATTTGAGAGATCCCCTAACCGGCATGATCAATTTTTGTTTCCCACGGTGCCAATCACAAAACCCTTTAACACCTCTAGATTATAGAGCTCACATATCCGTTTTGGCATATGATCTAATATATAGCACTCTGGAATTTCCAAAAACCTCGGCTTCTTAAAAATGTTTTCTCGGGGTAACACCTGTCTTGTTAATTTTGGTTTTAATATGGACCTTGGTTTTTGTGGTAATTTTTCCAAACTATTATAAGCCCTGAGGTCTAGTATTATCAAGACATAAACCTCGGTACCATACATATCATCTTGCTATCCTGCTGCACCCGGCATCAAAACCTCCAGACCCATTTCAGTTGCATACCCATACCACTTAACATCTTTTTGTACCGACCCGCAAGGTGGTACCAGAACCCAGCTCATGTCTCTCACATCAAACAACAGTACTTTATTAGTCAAAGAATTGTGCAAACAAACCAACCCATCTCGATCTACCGCCTCAAAATGAAACAGCCAACAGTAACCGCCTGTAAACCCTTCAAATACCTCCTCAGTTTCAGATAAAATGGAGATCTCCCTCCACTCGAGAGATTCACGGTTCTCACCCCGATTAAGCATAAGAACCCTTATTGTGGTCATAACCCCTACATCCTCAAAACCCGAAACCAAGTACAAGTTTTGACCATACGAGAATATATGTGAGGACATCATATTTCCAGGCATGGGTATAATAAATTTCCATGTATAGGAGATTAGGTCGAATTGTAAAAGTTGATCTGGCAGGTAAGCGTGCACGTACAATGAACTGTTTATCAATGCAGTGTTGCCTAGTACTACAAATTGGCTCTGGATTTCACCAGCAGGGACCCACTTCCCATGTCTAGAGTCATATACCTAAAAATTTGATTTTGCAAGACAGTTAATTCAAATTGAAGCTCAATTTATAGGTAAAATCACAAAACTGAGCAGCAGTTGAAAGTAAGATGGGAACATTGAGTCTCTATTTGTAGAATTTAAAAGTGACAGAGCCTCAACTGCCCAAGTGAGAGAGACATAATTACCCCAATCTTAGATTGAACAATTCTAAACAGCAAATTTTAGGAATAAAATCGGATAGCAATTTTTACCTGAGAAAAGACTCCGTATTTCCATGAGCTAGCAGCAAGGATCTTGAAATGATCTGACGAACGGGGAATATTTACTTCGGCATCAGGGATGACAGCTAGCACATACGGATCTCCAACAGGAATCATCGGAGGGATCTCCTGAGGCGGAAGGCGGGAGAACATACGCACGGCGACGAGAGGCGATGATACAGTTGAAGGGCCTGCGTTGTCAGCTCCAGTGGGAGGAAATATGCAGATGGCGAGAGAGGAGGAGGTGGCGGAGGGGCGAGAGAGGGAGAGAGGGGACTGGGAGGGGATAGGGAGGGAGATCCAGCGACGGGAGGACGGGTGGAAGGAGAGGAGGGAGGAGAAGGGAGGGGAAGCGGGGGAAAAAAGGAGGAAGAAGAGATCGGGGGGAGGTGAAGGGAAGGTGGGGGAACGGAGGAGGGAAGGAAAGGCGCGGGAGATGGAGAGGAGGGGAAGGAGGTAGGAGACCGGGAGGAGGGAAAGGATTCTCTCTTGGAGGTGGATTGGGAGGAAAAGGAAGGGGAACGGAGGTGAATCGGAGCAGCACATAGTGGTTGTCATTATTAGATGGAGTGGAATGGAGGAAATGAGGAATCAAAATTAAAGAAGAGAGAAAGACACTGAGATGATCTCATTATCTAAAGAGGAAGTTCGGATTCTCCAAGGTAACAGAATATTTGAGTTTAGATTCCTGACCGTCCGATCTGATCCAGACTAATCTGGTCCGATGTTGAATGCACGTGCCCTTTACTATTGGTGCGGATTCTGATTGAACGGTCCCGATGTAAACTCAATATTTATGCTACCTCAGGTGAAATGAATTTCTGAGAGGCATGGATACCTGCAATTTCTGGGGTAATTTCGAACACAGTAGAATCTGTCAACATTTCTCTTTCTGAAGTTAGAAATGTCAAAAGAACTGATCTTCTATGAACAATTTATTTTTTCATATGATCATCTTGCATTAACTAATATTCAATAGGAAGAAGGAAAAAAAAAAAAATCCACGTTACCTATTTCAGACTATTTCATAGAACTCAAACCCCCTTTCATTTGCACCAGCTCAATCTGACCATTGTCTGCTCCAACAGAGGGGAACCAACGGTGAGATCGAAGAACTCACTCGTGTGAAACAAAGAGATGGTAAAATTAACCGAAAATAAAATAGTTAATGTGGACTAAAAGTATGTATGATATTTTTTTTTTATAATTTTGAACAGGGTTTGTGGGATCACGTTGATTTGAGAAATGCAAATCGACACTATCAGTCTGTATCTTTTCAGGTCCTTGTATTTTCAATGTTTCGACAAAGAATGATGATTTGAGGAAATTTTAGAACTTCCTGAATTTGTACCCACTCCATGGTACCAGCTATAACTGTGGTTCACCGATGCATTGTGAGTTATTCTTGCAAATGGAGGGTGATATGCATTTTTTCAAATTTTGACAACATTAGAAAAACTTATTTTAGGTAAATAATTCTTACTCGATTAGGTCCCATTGTGCTCAAATCACACTTGTCAATTTTACTTGATTACCTCTTTCATCTCTGATTCTAGACTTATGACTTCCAACTGACTAATATTGATTAGTTTTATGTCTTACTTATATGAAGCAGGATATTTTCAAGGAACTGGAAGCAGCAGTATTAGCTGCATCAACTACCTTATCTCATCCTATCATACCAACAGAGGTATTCTAAATCTGATTTTTACATGATTTTGGACATGAATTTACTTGTTGTTGCAAAAGTTTTTTCTTTTCATATTCAAATACAAAATAGGTATTACAAACTTATTGCGGTGCCATTCCAATGACAGAAAATATGATTAAATTGTCGTGAAAACCCTACATGTGCTGATACCATTGATAGGGATCCAGTAGAAGAACTAATATGTTTTACATCCAAAATTGATCTGTCATTTTTTAAATTATCCGAAATACAAACTTTATCCAAATGTTACCCATCAAATCGATTTTAAATAACAAATTCGAACCTCTGGAACCTCCTACCTTACGAGTGATGCGTCTACATGTGAAAATTTTAAATATTCAAATTAATTAGTATAAATTCAATCGGTCCAAATTAGAAGGTTAATAAATTAATTTTAGTGCATTCATTTTTTGAATGTTTTTTTACCGCTTTACTTTATACTAAATTAATTCGAATGTTTAAAATTTTCACATATAGACGCATCATTTGTAAAGTAGACGGATTTCAACAGTTCGAACTTATCATTTAAAACTTATTTGATGAGTTTTGGAGTAAATCTCACCACACAATTTAGTGAGCTTAAGAACACCCTAGTTCTACTCAATTTAAATTGTTTTTTGTGTTGTCATAATCTTTTCTAACTATTAATCTAGTATTTTACTACTTTTCAGGATTGTCTGCCAAGTGTTAAAATTCAAGTCGAATTTATAAGAATTTGCAAGTTCTTTTGTATTATTGGTGTTTGCTGAGAAGCGCTCTTAATGTATATTTTTTTTTTTTTTTTTTTCCTGTTTTTTGAGGGGACAAGGAGATCGGTACAGGGATATAGGTACTTTTTTTTGCCATAGCTTATTTTAGTCACAAAAAAGATGGAATCATGGAATAGATGATTAAACATCCATAAATTGTCGGTACCAGCACATAGACAGCATGCCCAACGTTGAAAAACATGATAAAAGAAATTAATAAATAAGTTTTTATATACAATATATCTCTTACCACTCGTTTATTTTTATTTTTTTGAAAGTCCGCAAGCAATTACATTGATTCAATAATTAACAAAGTAGCTATTACATAAGTTTTTTTTGTTAAAATTAAAAAGTATTAAACTTATACATTGAACTACTTGTATAATCGTCTAATTTACTATGCCAAAAAATAAAATATACGTGAAGTTAGAGAATGCGAATTGATCTATTCGTACCCGAATAACTTAGGTGAGTCTTCCGATTTCCTTCTCTGATAATGTAGACACAATAGTAATTTCTTTGAGTTGCATATTCCGTGGACTATGCCGCATTGAACCCTTTCTTGATAACGAAACGTCTTCTTCTTTCCGAATTCGACGCCACCCAGAAGAGTTCATAGTCGAAAAGCACTGAATCAAACCAGTCACCACTCGAGAGGAGAAAAGAAGAGGGCACCGAATCAAACCGAACCAGGACAGTCACCACTCAACCGAGATGACACTGAATCAAACCGGACCGGAAACTGAATCAACCGGACCAGGACAATCACCATTGAAGGAGGAGAAAGAAGAAGAAAGAGAGGAGAAAGGAGACAACTCGTCGCTTTTTCGTCATCGGCAACAACCAAAATACATGCCTTATTCATATATAGATATAGTAGATGCTACGGCACAGAATGAGTTCACAAATCCTCAGTCGAACCCGGAAAATCAAGACAAACAAAAAGTACAACAAGCAACAGAATCCTTGAACAAATACATCCGCTCAATTGAAACGCAGCAAGTTGCACCAGGCAGACGAAGAGAAGTGAGTGGTGGGGTGGGGTGGAGAGGTGCGGTGGAGCCAGCCGACTCTCCCTTACCACTCGTTGATACACTGAAACAATCACTGGATGTTACTAATCTATAGTTGTTGATACACTGCAATTCTGTGTATGGAACCCACATAAAGTTTTTAATTCTATGGTATTTATCAATATAGGTCACCAGCTTTCTAGCCAAAACGAATGAAACATAGATTTTTATGCTTTTTGAATCAAAACGTTGTGAACTACACTATGTCGCTTTGATTTTGAATCAACATCTCACAACTCTTTTCAATCTCTGAAATATGATTAATAGTTCTGCATACACCAATTAGGCAATCGAATTGTAGAAATTCTGAACTTATTAATTGGAAAAATGACTTTAATTGTAACAAGTTGTGAAATTTCTAAATGAAAGTACGGAATTTCCAAAAATGAAATAAAATTCTTACAAAATACACAAATTTGAGAGAGGGAGGGAGAACATTTTACCTTTAAAGAGAGAGAGAGAGAGAGAGAGAGACAACACATGCTGAAGAGAGAGCTAAACTCATTAATTGGGATCAGATCTGAGGAAGAGAGATTTTGTAAGGAAGAGGAGTGGGGCGAGGATTGATCAAGAGGAAGTTTCAATTTGAGAGATTTTATAAGGTCAGGCACTCATGTAGTCATGTGCATAGCAATAAGACTTGGAATCCGAATTATTTTCAAGTTATATTCAAATCATGAATTTTTGAATTCGCTTAACTGAATCCGAAATTTTTATTTGTCACTATGTTCATGTGTAAGAAAGCGTGAGATTTGAAAAGACGGGTTTAATTTGAGAAGCGGGTTTGATAGAGTTAAAATCCATATTTTGTAAAAAGACCTCCGTTAATCAAACTATTCATTTAAGATTCCAAATGGGACGGATCAAGTCTGGTCCGATGGGTGTCGGACCACCCTGCTCCCGTTACATGTGTATGTTGAGACATGGGCCCATACTTTCAAGCCCGGCCTGGTAAAGCCCGGAAGATACTTCAACAAAGCTTGCATTGTTGCCAATCTTATATGGACATTAACGCATATATCTAATTATTCCGATTTTTTTTTTTGTTACCACCTCAAAAATTCAAAATTAAACAACCAACATTTCTTTAACTCTAAATTCAGTTTTTACTACCCACACACTTTCAGAATACGTACCAAATTAATTTCTATTTTTATTTTTAAGTTATGTTTTTCTGTTTAAATTTTTTGGACTAAATTTTCTTTTCTTTTCTTTTATATTTTTGTTCTATAGTGTTTAGAATTATACGTACACATCAAATTTGATGGTGAAATTGTAGAAAATAAAACACACTTGTTTAACAAATAAAATCTTATACTAAATTTGAACTAAAAATTACCACAACAAATTATACGCAGAATCTAAGCAGCATTTTGTACTAAGTTGGTGCGCATGTTACTACAAATTAAACACAGAACAAAAGTAAAATATATATATATATATATATATATTTGGTGTGTATCCTAAGAGTGTGCACCAAAAAATAAAATATATTTTTGATATTTATTCTCACTACTAGAATTCTAATTTTTAGCATGGATAAAATTTGAGTTGTTGCATCGGTTTACCCGTGTAACAACCCTCAAAAATGTCAGTTGTATGGGTTACCCATGCAACAAGTCTCAAAAAATACCATTGCAACAACTCCCGTTGCAACTACTCAATTTCCAACTTGTTGCATGGGTTATCCATGCAATAACTTCTAGAATACTTGTTGCAACGGTGTGTCCATGCAATAAGTACCCATGCAACAAATCTCATGCATAAAGTAGTTGCAACGATAGAGGATTGAATAGTTGCATGGATAAATAACGTGAGTCCCACATGGTTAGTTGCATGAATAAAGAAAGTGGGCCCCACCAAATTATTTGCAAGGATTTTGTCTGAGCCCCATATTTATATAGATTTTACGATGCAAAAAACTATCATTCATAAAAAAAAGAATTCATACCCAATTCCATAATTCACCCCTGTACCAATTTGGTACCTATACCGATTTGGTACCAACCCATAGGCAACCAAGAATCTTTTACATTACACATTAAAACATAATAAGAACAACACAATGAAGAATCTTTTACATTACATATTGAAACATAATAAGAACAACACAATGAAATATGGAGAGTAACACTTTAACTATCATTAATCATTATAGTGAATTCAATTTATCCTTGAAACATCATACAAAAAAGGATTGCAACCACTTATTTCTATAACCAAAATATACGCACAACTCATTACCAAAAAATATACAAAAAGAGGCTTCGATTTTAAGATCTTAACTGGTCCACCAAAAAATTTGATGTGCTTCTTGGAGATACATAAGTAGTAAGAAATTGAAATTTAAAAATATAAGTAATAGTTGTTTAATTTTGATTTATTGAGGTGGTAAACTCTCAGCCAATTATTCAATGCTCATAGTACTAATCAACAGGTTTTTGTATAGTAGAATGAAACACTTATTAGTCGCTAGATTAAACAAAAATTTTGCAGATATTTATTCAGCGATGCTAATCGCACGATGCAAAATTATCAACTTCTTATACTTATTTTGAGAGCGTTAAGTACACAAGTAAATCTTAATCCCTCTTAAAGAGTTTATGGCTGGTTGTCTTAATTTGGAAGGAAAAGCTAAAGAGTCTTGATTCTTAAATAGTTTAGAGATGTATTTGACTGAAATTTTTATTTGTATCATAATAAAAAACAAAAAGAAAACCAAAACGCTCTTATTTGGTGGGAATTCAAAATTCATCCAGGCTATCAATCAATTTAGAAGTCTCAAAAACTGAGGAGCGCCAATTGACCATGCGATCCCAATCTAAAGGCTCCAAATAAATTGGAGCCCATCTTTTTTTTTTAACATACATTTATGATTTTTTAAATCTGTGTCATTTCATTTGGAGGCCAAAATGTAGAAATAAATCAGTTGAAATCGGGTATTGTTCACCCTAAAATTCCTGCAACCTGCAATTCAGCCATCGAATTTTTTTGAGAACGCATCTTGAAACAGTTGATTTTTCCTTGCACATATCTCGAAACAGTTCGACAGCTAGATTCAGATTGCAGGGATTTCAGAGTGAACAATACTAACCTCAGATTTCAGCAGATTCGGATCCCAAAATATATGTATTTGTTCAAACTTTTAATCAATTTATGAACATTTGTCATTCCTTGAAATCTGTGCCACTTACAAAAAATAAATAAAGGAGCTGCCAATTAATTTGGAGACCTCTAGACTAGAGCTATATGGCCAATTGGCGGTCTTCAGTGTTTGGGACCGCTAAATGAATTAGCGACCTAGATGAATTTTGAATTCTCATCAAACTAGAGTGTTTTGTTTTTTTTTTTTTTAATATGTTAGAAATAAAAATTTGGTGTATTAGAGTTTAGACAGATGATTAAGATTCGAGCAAAAAAGACTACAGAAGAAAATCTTAATCCTTGCTAAAAAAGTTAGTGTCTGAAAAATATTAAGCGACTAACAAAGTTAAAAAAAGCGAAAAGAAACTTAAAAGAGACTTAATACAAAACAGTCCTTTTTTTGTGACGATCACATACTTTCCACTGTTCGACGGGATCCAGCCTCCAGGTACAGCAATTGAACCGTCCATATCTTCTGTGGTACTGAATATTTTTATTTAAATCTAAACCGTTTGATCAGAATCCGGACCAATTGGGTCCAAGATAAAATACATGAGGCTCCATCAATATTGGTGTTGATTCTGGTAGAACGGTCCGGATCTAATGAGAAATATTCTTTAGCTTAGGTGAGAGGAATTCGTAAGCTGCCTGCCTCTTGACTCTTGACTCTTGACTCTTGAGTGACATCTGTGATTATTTTAGGGTCGCAGCGGGACCCACACAAAGTAGGTCCGACCAACTCACCAAATAACGCTGTATTATGGATAAGGGGAAATTAATGATGACGTGGAATGGTCGTCACATTTGCAATCGAGAGTCGACACTGCGAGTTCACCGGAACCAGCATTATCTACTTATGTCACCACTGCGTAGCGCAGATGTTGAAGACACCTCATTCTTCTTTGAGAAATGTGAGTTCGATTTCAGTCAAAGGCTGAAAAATGTGTGAGTGCGTGGAGCCTACAGATATATCTCGTAAAAATAAAAATAAAAACATTATCCACTTATCTGTTAAATTTTAAGTTTTAAAGCTTTCGTGCAAGTTATAGGAGATGAGCTATCGCGTTCCCAATCATTAGCCCCATTGCTGTTCAACCAACGTTGAATATTTGTTTCATTCTACTTGTAATGGATAATATCAAATAAATAACAACAAATACAAATTTTCTTGGTGGTGTTGTAATTTTGTCTGTATTCTATATATGTGGAACTAAAACTACTTAATTAAAATAATTATACATGCGTAAGAGATTTTTAGTTCGAAATTTATATTCATATTTTTATGAACATTAAATAAAAATTAAAAGATCAGAATTCTATCTTTCCATCTCAAAAAATATCACAAAAATAATTTGTTTATTCACAAATTGAAGCACCTTAAGTGATATTGCTGCCTGTCAGTTCGAATGGTAATTTGATGGGTAATTTATCTTGCATACTAATTCAAAAGAGCTCCATGTCCTCCGTCTGCTTTGAAATTCGTGCTAAAATCCATTTCAAAAACCATTTTATAAAATCAAGGATTTAGAGCGCACGCACTTGAACAAGTGCAGTAAATAATGATATGCGCTTGTCGGACGAACATGATACTACCAAGCAATTAATCTGAAATAATTGGTAATAATCGAAAATAATTGAGAGATTAGTCGAAAAAATCTGTGACAGTTTGAACACCGCTAATGACAAATTGACCAATTAGACGGAAAATCTCATATTATTCTCTTTGCATCATTTAATATGAGTTTGGGCGGGATATATTATTTTGATTTTTTTTTTTTTATTTGTTTCTCCGTAAGACGTTGATCATATATTACACCACCGTTACTTCTGAGAAACATAATATGGTTTTGTAAATAATAACGTTTTTTTTTTTAACAGAGATATCTGGCCTTCATACATTTTAGATCAGAATTTAATTTTTATTTTAACTATTTCATAAAAAAAAGGTAATATCGTAGTAAGATGACATGTTGATTTGATTAAAATAAACAAAATTTTGGTTTTGCGAATAAAGTTAATTACAATTATATCGAGCAAGAATTATGAACTTTTTATATGTAGCATTTAAAAAAAAATTATGCCATCAAATCAGAAATATTTCTATTAATGACGCCATAAAAAATTTAAATTTATGCCATCTTTTATTTTTTTTCCATTAAATTACTAGTAAAAAAATCAGCAAAAATTCGGTGGCCTGAATAAAATAAAAACAAAAACTACCCTTATTTTTTAGGGGGAATTTCATGTATACCCCTCAAAAACTTCAAAATTACATATTTCCCCCTCTAAATTTTAAAATTACATATTTCCCCTCTAAATTTCAAAAACTCACAAATTTATCCATTTTATTGTCTTTTATATTAAAACACATTCTAAATTTATAAAATATTCATTTTACCCTTTTATTGAAAGCATAAAATGTCCATTTGACTCAAATTTAAATATAAAGGGTTCCTCTATCCGAACTGCTTTAAGATTCGTACTTGCTAGATTAGCATGAATCTTGAAGCGAACACGCACATATATTAAAGCAACGTTCATAGATTTAATGTGTTGTGCATGCATCGGGATTGCTTTAAGATTCGTGCGTGCTAGATCAACACATATCTTGAAGCGAATATGTACATATATGGAGGCGATGGTCACGGATCGTGCGGTAGAGAAATCTTTTAGATTCAAATTTGAGTTTGATAGAGCTTTTTATGTTTTTAATAAAGGGCAAAATGGGTATTTTATAAATTTAGAATGAGTTTTAATATAAAAGACAATAAAATGGATAAATTTGTGAGTTTTTAAAGTTTAGAGGGGGGAATATGTAATTTCAAAGTTTAAAGGGGAAATACGTAATTTTGAAGTTTTTGAGGGGTATAGATGAAATTCCCCCTATTTTTTAACTAATTGCTGGGTAGCTCTCACTTTCTTTCTTTTTATTTGGCATTTATTTGCCCGACACTAGAATCCTGATGCTACTGTTTGTCTTTATTGCGCATGACATGTGATTAATAAAAAATAAATAAAAAAAAGCATCCATGTGCAATAATAATACGATTCGTACCTATCTATAGTTCTATACATCTCTCTATCTGTACTCTGTAGAGTCTGTAGGGTCCCCATCTCCACCAACCGTAAGTTGAAAAATATTCCTCTAATTTAGAAAGTTTCCTCGTCCATCTATATGCTCCACAAAAATTACAAGCTTGTGAAAAATATATGTGCCGCATTTTTTTTTTTTTTTTAAACACCATAAATTTGTCACTCCTTGTATTCTTAATTTTTTCAAAGTAAAATTTGGAAGTCAAATCCACTTAATTGTTTAATATTTACAAAAGATCTTCATTTAGGTTTGAAACCTATGACTTATTGAGTTCTTGAACAAAGAACATTCCTTTAGTCATTAGTTCCAATTAAGAGAGATATTTTGTGAGAAGACGGAATGAGTTAAGAATAGGGGTAGATAAATTGAAATTATTTTGTGAGAGGTGTTGGAACAAATTTTAACAAAATTTGGATAACATCAAAATGAATTAAAATATAAAATAAATAAATAAATACACAATTAGAATTATATTATTGTGATAGTAAAGCATTGTTCTTAAGTGTGATACGTCATTCTACATGCAAGATTTTTGCAATCATCATCAAGAAAATTCAAAAATGTCACTCCTTAGAATACAGTCATAAAAAGGACTAATGATAGCTCCTTTCAACAGTCAGCGTGAATGTATCAATATTATATAATATTATATGAGGAGGGATCAAGTTACAACAAAATTACAATATTTATCTTTTTATTTTCAAAATCCAAATCGTCGATTCAAATCACTAGATATTCAATTTATATTAAAATGTGCTTGGAGACCAAATTTTACATTTTTTGAAATTTTTTTGCTATTTATTAAGATGGGTACAAAATTACTGTTTTTTAGTGGTACAGAATTTTAATAAAAACAGTGATTATGTACCCATCTTAATAAATAGCAAAAAAATTTCAAAAAATATAAAATTTGGTCTCCAAACACATTTTAATATAGATTGAATATCTAACGGTTTGGATCGACGATTTGAACTTTGAAAATGAAAAAAATAGATGTTGTAACTTTGTTGTAACTTTCAAGTGTTGTAACTTGATCCCTTATCATATTATATTTAGGGATACAATTGAATAATTATTTGATCAGTTGTTTTTGAAAATATTTTAGTCAATAGTAACATGTATATATTACTCAATTATACGCAATTTTTGTATATTGGAATATCCTGCGTAAACAAATGTAGAAGATAATATAATAATTTTGATATAAAATAGGTTTTCAGTGGTCTAGAATTGTCTAAAACACAATTTTGTTAGATATTTAATAAATAGTATTAAAAATATAAAATTTGATGTCAAAAAACATTTTAATGCAAAGATCATGCTGAATAACTTAGTTTGAACAACTTTGAACTTTAAAAATCATAAAATCAAATTATTATAAATGAATTCCTCCTTATTTTTTAAAAAGAAAGAGAGATTAATATAAATAGCATTAAATGAGCTATATATGAAACGACTAGTATAGCACCATAGCATTTAATGGCAAAAGACTAATTAGTAAGAATCTGACTAGCTAGCTTTCTACCATTAGTAGTTCGTCCGAAGTCCATCAGATTGGCGTTGAACAAAGAATTAAAACCGATATTCTTTATAAAAACTTTGTTTATATATGAAACTTATAAAATTTTGAATTCATTTGATATCAAGTCAAAAGGTAAAAATTCAGTTAATTTTAATGCACTCATTTTCTTTTAATCAATTTTGATCGCTTGATTTGATATCAAATGAATTTGAAAATTTATATATTTTTTTTATATGTATTTTGCATCACTCGTGAAATATATCAGTTTGAACAGTTTGAATTTTTTATTTGGAGTGTTAGATTTTGAAGGCTATTAATTAGAACTTTTGTTGAAATCCACGTTAAAACGCTAGCCGGACTCACTATAAAGAAAACAATTATACTCATGATACTTAATTACAATTAGGGGAGCAACGGTTCAAAAAAACTGAGCGAGCATATTGAAGAAAGCCAGAGGACAAGAGTGAGTATCGTCACTTCAAACTTTTAATTTATCCAATATCGGATCATTTTATTCAATTTGGACCTATTAAAAATTTACGGGTTAATATTAATAATTGAGAAAAAAAAATTAATAAATATTTGGTAGTTTTAAGATTCGTACATTAAGAATACGGATAATCTAAACTCTAAAATCCGAAATTTTTATTGATACCATTTCACAAAAAAAAAAAAAAAACCCAAAACCAAAACACTACTGAAATTGGGTCTAAAAATACCAAAGTTGTCAATTCAATATGTGGCTTCATTCTTAAGGTGTCACAGATTGAATTGGAGGTCCTCCGAAAACCTAAATATCAATATATTACAGTACATTTTTGGATTTTAGGGGGGCTCCAATTCAATTCAAAATCTAAGAATAGAGCCGCATATTGAATTAGCAGTCCTGATATTTTTGAAATTCTTCAAAAAATGTGACTTTTTAGTTTATTTTTATTTACAATATGGTACAAATAAAATTTCGCCTCTAAAATTCTCCACAGATCAACTCAAAATTTAAGATATTTCAAAAATGTGAACTCAGCGGGCAACCGCAGGTCCGCAGCTCAACAAATAAAAATTGACAGTTTACTGTATAATGAATTGACCAATGCGTATATTGAACAAATTTTATTTAATTTTTATATAGAGAAAGAAAATCAAATTGTATATATAATAATCAAAATGAGTATAAAAGCATATATTGTTTAACATGACAAGTATGAGTTTTATACTATTATATTAGAAAACAAGCGGATATTCTGTTGTTTTGTGGCAAGAAAGAAACAGTTGATACTAATCAAATATAAAAAAAAAAAATTAAATTAAAAAGGTTAGACTCAACTTGTGAGTTATCTCGGACTATAAATGTTTAGTATAAGATGACATGTTAATACAGAATCAAAGTCATGATTTACTTAATTAATTAATCTGCAATTACTTGGTCTCTTGATTAGGTAAGAACAAGTCAACATCTTCTTTGTCTGTTGCCTATTTCAGAAGAAAAAGAGAAAGAAGCAACCCTTCATAGAGAGAAAGAGAAAGAGAGAGAAGGACAAATAGGAGGACGATAATGGATCCTGACCCGCTACTTGAGCAATCGGAGCCGTTGATCGGAGTAGTAGATTATCGAGGCCGTCCTGTTGTGTCTCGCGCCGTCTCCGGCGGATGGCGCGCTGCCTATTTTGTTTTAGGTAAACGAAAATTTTTAATTCCAGCTATTAGCATTTTTCTCATGAAATATGAAAAGAATAAGGAGAAAGATGTTTTATCAATGGCAATACTTTAGCAGGGAGAGGAAAATTTGAGATTGATGTTTTCTTTTAAAGTAAAATTGTTGTTGCTGTTGTTTTTTTCTCACGATATATTGAAAAGAATAAGGAGCTATTTTGTTTGATCAATGGGAGTGCATTTGCTGGAGAAATGGTTTTTCAGCGAAAAGTATTCAATGTCTCATGTGGTAGTATTTTAAAATATTATTATCAAGTTGGATAAATTAGCATTAAGCAGAATTGTCCATCAGTTTTTTTTTTGTTTAAATTACTAGTTGATTTTGGAACGTGGGCCACTGTGCTATTTTGGAATGTAAAAAAGATATTTGACTTTCTACTCGTATTTTTATTTTCAAAGTTCAATTAGTTGATCCTAACCGTTCAATATAATCTTGAAAACCAAATTTTTCATATTTTTAAATTGGTTTTCATATATTGTAGGTTTGGAAATTATTTTAAGATTTGCGTACTATGGAATATCATCAAATTTAATATCATATCTGACGGAATCACTGGGGCAATCAAACGCTTCTGCTGCTGCTGCGATCAATGCATGGTCAGGCACTTCCTCAATGCTACCTCTTTTAGGTGCATTCCTCGCTGATTCTTTTCTCGGTCGATATCAAACCATCGTTATATCTTCACTTCTATATATTATAGTAAGTTTTCCCCTCTCTTCCTTCTACTTTTTAAACTAATTAAGAGGTCAACTACTTTTTAGGAGGAATTTTATATTCAAACAACAAGACAATACGAAAAATACATAATTCGAGCTTTTTTGAATTGTATACATTAAATTCCCCTTTTTTAAAAAATTATATATTTGCTGAAGTTATTAAACAAAAAAGAGAAATTATACGGAAAACGCCAAAACCACAAAAATAGAATATTTTTATTTATTGATAACCATGTGGGAATGGTATCCTGATTAGATAACCATGTGTGAATTGTATTCTATGCAGAGTTGTGCAGATTTTTTAATCTGGTCTGTTCATTTTGAATCGAGTGAATTAAATCAGAGCTTTTTTGAATTGAAAAATTCTCAAAATTTGTCCTGTTCTTTTCTTACCCATTCAATTCAAAATGAATAGACTAAACTAAAAGCTCCACAGAGGATACGCTTACTAATCATGTGCGCATGTGCTATTGTGGTTGAATGTTGATGCGTACAGGCTTATTACACGCAGATTGCGAGAGCGCCAATTTTTGGATATAATTGTATTTGCTGAAATTATATTTGCTGAAGTTATAAACTAATCCATTTAATTTATAATGTCATAATCAATTGAATATGACTCTCGAACTCCAAAGTTTGAAAAAAAAAAAAATAATGAGCCGCATCCTTTAAATGCAACGGTGGTAGATTTGAAATTGTACATAAATAATGATTTTTTTTTAGTTTTTTTTAAATGGTATTTTTTTTTATTTTCGGGATAAATAATTCGAGTATTCATATCCGAGTAGAGATTCGTGTATAGTCATTATAACAATGAGAAGTAAATTTCTCAGTTTTAAATATTTATAAAAAATGTAATATGAATTTTGAAATTACAATTTTAAATACTCATAAAAAAATTTATAATTCGAATTTCGTACTTACAATCTTACATAAAAGATTGTCTTTATAAATTATATAAAAAAAAAAAGATTATTTTTCACCAATAATTTCCTTTTTCAACAATTTCTTTATTCACCGGCCGTATTATTGGCTTTCCATGCACATCAATCAACATTCAACCAAGCATGTGAGTCCAAAGACCAAACATCACATCGTTTTCTGTTTTCTGTTTTTTTTTTTTTTTTCTTTTTCCTGGTAAATTTTTCAAGTCTTGGTTGGTGAGAAAACTTATTGTTCTAGCAAGGCTTTGAAACTATTAGTATAGTAAAAATGGTTTAAATGTTAGATTTTATAATAACTACGTTACATCATTTTTGGTTGTGGATTGCCTGGAATGAGAATGAATAATACTGATATGATTATTAATTGGTTACAAACTTATAATTAATAAAGTATTAAAGCACGGAGATAGCAGTTGTGTTGACGTGTCAAGATATATTTTTTTTCTACAATATAATAATTACAATTAGCACATATAAAAGCACATTCGCTGTCATAAAGAGTACACACGGATGTGATCACAAGTACGAACAGATAGACTCCTACTCAACAACTATTTATGATATTGATGCATTTAGAATCTAATTAAAATTTGATTAAATGTCCATGAAAATTAATGTTGACATGTTACTTTCAATCTAATTAGAATTATCATAGTATAAACTTGGTAAAAGAATTAGTAGACAATACATTTAATTAGAATAAACTATGAATCTCTTTGGAGCCTAAAGTATAAAGTATAGGCTTTCAGTAAAAAAATCTAACACATATAAGCTAGCCCATAGACTAACCAAAGGGAAAAATTTACTACTAACCGGCCCAAAATATATGCACCTTATTTTTTTTTTTTTTATTTTGGTTGAAATATATACACTTATCATATCTCACATAATTGTACATACTGCTAAACTTAAATTAATTTCAGGGCTATGCGATGCTATCTCTCTCAGCCGTGCTCCCATACATGCGGCCACCGACATGTAATGACAGCGAAGCCACTCACTGCCGACCGTCATCCTTCCAAATAGCCTTCTTCTACATCTCATTATATATAGTGGCATTCGCACAAGGTGGTGATAAGCCGTGTGGTGTGGCCTTTGGTGCTGATCAATTCGACCAGAATGACCCGAAGGAGTGCGTATCTCGTAGCTCCTTCTTCAATTGGTGGTACTTCTGCATGGCTATCGGGATTAGCATAGCAGTTGTGGTGTTGAGCTTCGTGGAAGACAATGTCGGTTGGGGGCTAGGGTTTGGCATCCCTTGCCTCATGATGGTTCTCTGTCTTATAGTTTTCTTGGCCGGGTCAAAGAGGTATCGGCTCTACAACCCGAGTGGAAGAAGCCCGTTTGTGCGGATCGGGAATAGCTTTATTTTACTTCTAAAGAGTTGGCGTGCAGGCTATGATCCAGTCGAAACACGCCGAGAAGTTATTGAAACCAAGTAAGAACATGACAATTCTTTCATGCATGAATCTAGTTCAACATTTCCACTAGAAGATATAATAATGATAATGATAATAATAATAATAATAATAATAATAAGAAAAAAACACACACAACAATAATAATATACTAAATTTAAAATTTTAACCTCTAAGCATTCCTTGATGGAAATTAAGTTTTATACCTCTTAATTACATGTCTGCAATTAATGTGTGCAATTCTGGTGTCTAATTAATACTTGATTCATGGGAACCTTTACTAAAAATTAACATGTACTTTCTTTTACAACACTAGATCCTTCATCATGGAAGAAAGCGGTTGCGAAGACAACACCGAAGAACGTATCGAGCAAGCAAAGGGGGTGCTCCGATTGCTTCCAATTTGGGTAACATGTCTAATTTACGGCACTGTATTTGCTCAAATTTCAACATTGTTTAACAAGCAGGCGAAAGCTCTAGATCGATCAATTACCTCAAGTCTCGAACTACCTCCTGCAGCAATTCAAAGTGTCGGTAGCATGGCCATCATGGCTTTTGTGCCTATCTATGATCGGATCCTTGTGCCAGTTGCGAGAAAATTCACAAAACACCCAACCGGCATAACAATGTTACAAAGGATTGGTGTCGGCATGGTAATCTCAGTTTTGACCGTGGTAGTAGCGGCCCTTGTCGAAACAAAACGACTAAATACAGCACGAGATTTCGACTTAATTGACCAGCCAAATGCCACAATTCCTATGAGTTGGTGGTGGATGGTACCACAATACTTACTAATTGGTATTGGTGACGTGTTCACACTTGTGGGTTTACAAGAATTCTTCTATGATCAAATGCCAATTCATTTCAGGAGCTTAGGGTTAGCTCTCTACCTAAGTGTTATTGGCTTAGGTAGCTTCATTAGTAGTATCCTCATTTCACTTATAGATAAAATGACAAGTGAAAATGGAGATAGTTGGTTTTCAAATAATTTGAATAGAGCTCATCTTGATTATTTCTATTGGCTTCTTGCCTTTTTGAGTATAGTTGAGATGGTGCTCTTTCTGTACTTTGCTAAGAGTTATGTGTACAAGAAGAAATACCTTTGATTATTTTTTTATTATGTGTAATTTATTTTGACTTTTGTATATATTAGTATATACTATATAGGCTATAGCCACTTTGATTGGCTTGTAACATAATGAAATTACTGTTGTATTTGTATGATAATAGTTAAATTAAATTTCTACTGTTAAAACCTTTTTACCGGCTCATAGATAAATGAAATTTTTATACCCTTATTTATTGAGCGGAAAACATCACAATTTTATTCAATAATGGAGGTGTCAAGTTTCCATATTCTTGGTGACAAGTGATGACTCAAGTGAGCCTATAGTTACAAAATTATCTGCTATCATTTTTCAGAAAAAAGAAAAGAAGAAGAGACAATGCGTCAGAGAAACAAAAATAGAAGTCGGAGGAAGGCTATACAAATTAAAAGTTGATATTCTAATTTTAGTATTATATCAAGGTATAATCCTCTTCTTTTTCTCACAGTGAAAACCTTTGCAGTGTCTGCAATACATTTTCTGTTAATTTTGTGAAGTCAATATTTCTGTACTTCGAAAATGCAATAGAGGTGAAGCTAGAAAATTGAAATTGAAAGCAAAAAATTAAGTGTAGTGAAATTTTATTTATTAAATTTGGAACTATATTAAATATATATTCGGCTAGCATTCTAATGTTAGAATTTCAATGAAAGTCCCTGTGTATCAAAATCTATCAAATCGGATTCAACCGAAAGGATCCAAACCGTTTAAATCGATTGTTAAAACTGTGACGTAAAAAGTTTATAAAGCATCGATCCCATTTTTTTTTAAAGAAAATTAAATTGGATTTTGAATATTCATGTCTAAAATAAAATAAAGATTCATGTATAATCATTAACAAAAATGAGAAGCAAATTTTTCACTTTTCAAATATTCATAGAAGATCGATCGTCATTCCAATTTCAAATTTACAATCTTTTTTACAAAGAAAACATTGTTTGGTCACCAATAAGTTCATCTTTCAATCATTTTTCTTATTCACCGGCCGTATTATAGACTTTCCATATCAATCAAATGTGACCAAAGACCAAACATGCATTCGTTTTTTCTTGTAATTTTTTTCAAGTCACTCTGGTTGGTGAGAAATCATTAACATATTAAAAATGGTTTAAATGTCAGATATTATAATAGCAACGCACGTTACATAATTTTTGGATGCGGTTTGACTAAAATGACAATGATATGACCGCCAAATGATAATAATTACTGAAGTATTAAAGTGAGGAGATATATAGGATATATCCATTATTATATTAAGCACATAGATATTCTGATCTGCTTAACAGTTATAATCAAAAGATGAAATTTTGGATTGAAAATCAGCCGTCCAATCAAACAATCTATCTTTTCTTTTATGCATCTTTTGTATGTCTTTGTACGTGTAGAAGTACAAATCTATTTTATGTCCTTCTATTTAGACCCATACTCTCCACATTTATATGTGTAGAAGTATAAATCTATTTAGACTTATTCTCTTCACATGCAAATCTCATGATTTGTCCATTTTTTTCAAAAACTTGCCTAAACCCCCATTATTTGATTGCCATGCAGATACTCAATTTTTTTTATTGGTTTTGAATTTTTTTTTTAATTTTAAAACATCATGTAAGGATATATATCCATAGTAATTGCTGCAATTTTTGAATTCGTTGTACGTCATTTAAGGATACATGTCCACACGCAATAGTAATAAGGATTACATATTCACATATAATAAATTACTTATCCACACTACTAGCAAATATTATACAAATATTTCTTGTTCCAATCTATTTCAATATCATTTATAGATATTTAATTGCTCTTTTCATTGGTCTATTTTTAAGAAAAATATATATGTTATTTTCTATGGATTCTTTTTTCTCCCCTCTTATAATATGTCCTCGTTGCAATGCACAGGCATATTAATATCCATGCATTTATAATATAATTGGTCATGTTTGGTTGAGTAAAGTTATCTTGGATTAATCATATTTGGTTGGACTTTGGTGGAGTGAGTTGATGAAGAGAGATAAAATTATAAGGTGAATGTTACTCTAACTGCAAGACTCATAGATGAAGTAAACTATTCTATCTAAAGAGGTGAAATAACTTATTCCGAATTAACTCAAATGTTATTCCATCTTTTCTTTTTTAGGAAAAATAGAGGTCAAGCCCCATATTTGATTGATAGTGTTTGTTACAAGAGTTTTGTAATGTTTAAGTAAGAAATACAATTTGCTCAAGACAATTGAGCTAAGGAAAAAACACAGGAGAAAAAGACAAGTAAAGAAAGTAAAGTAAACAGTAAGCTAATTAAAAAGAAAAGGTAGAAATAAGCTGAGCAAAAATAAAAGATGTGTGATGTGTTGCATGGCTTCTAATCTCTCAGCATGTAATTCTTTTGTGTTTGGATTTCTTCTAGCAATTCCTCTAGATCTTTGGAGATGTCTCTAAAAGTTCTAGAACAACGTTCCCGCCAAAGTATAAACTGTGTAATGAGCAACATCAATCTTGTATCTTCTCTAATTGTGCCATTCAGAAGGATCTTGAGTGGTGATGTTCTTTGTATGGTTCCCCAATTTTGAATTGATGTGTTGTATAATACTCGAGAGAAAGGGCATTCATAGAATAAATGCTTAACTAATTCTGCATTCCTTTTACATAGAATACAACAGTTTACAATCTGCCATCCCCGTCATGTCATGTTGTCAATCATTAATATTCTATTCTTACACAGTAACCATCCAAATACAATTATTCTTGGCGGTAACCTGATATTCCAGATCTTGTGCACTTCTGAATTAATTCTCGATGTATTTTTCATTGCCATGTAAGCAGATTTGACCGTGTACATGCCCGTCTTGGACCATCTCCATTGTACCTCATCTTGCTGGCCCGGCACCGGTCTTATCCCAACTAGCCGCTGTTGGAGAATTATCAATTCTTGTGTTGCCTCTAGTGTCAAAACAAGTCTGAATATTGTGACAAGTGAAATAGTGGTGAGTGTTGTCTTTAATGTTGCCTCTTTGTCCATGACATGAGAGAACGGATTGGGAAATTTGTTATGTAGGAAGCCCAATCCCCAATTTTGAGTCCAGAATGAAATATCTGATCCGTTACCCAACTTGTGAGTTGTTGACATGTTATAAAAATCATACACATGTGCAAGGGTTTTTGTGAAAAGAGGTACTTGTGGTATGAAATTTATAACTGTTACCGTGTCCTGTATGATAGGCTTCCATAAGGTCCTTGCTGGTTTTTGCCAGTTTCATTGCCATTTCATCAAGAGAGCCGAGTTGAAGGTACCGAGATCAGGGACCCCAAGGCCTTCAAGGGATTTTGGTGTAGTGACCAGTTCCCAGTTGGCGATCGAGATTAATTTTTTTAGATTCTTCTGAAATCCCATGCCAAAGAAAGTGTCTTCTGATTTTGTCGATTGCTTTGATTACCCATTGTGATAGTTTCATAACCATCATATAGTATGTCAGTAAGAACGATAAAACCGCATTCAATAGAACTAACCTTCCGGCAATGGAGAGATGAGCGGCTGTCCAACCCGCGAGTTTACTGTTGAGTATGTGTATGAGTGGGAGGTATGTGGACTTGTGGAATGCCTTGATTGATAGAGGGAGGCCCAAGTAAGTGAAAGGCAGAGAACTCATTTGACATCCTATAATATTGGCTAGAGCTAATCCCTCCATCTGGTTTTCTTGTGGTAGTATCAACTCCGATTTGTGAGTGTTAATCTCTAATCCATCTTAATCCTTCAAATTTAATTCTTATTTGACTACTTAAAAATGAAGTAAAGAGTACTCCACTACTTACTTCACAACCAAACATGATCATTAAGATTTGATAAAATGTCCATCAAAATTAATGTTGAGATGTTACTTTCAGTAAGAACTGTTCGCTAAAAAAAAAAGAAAATAGACTTTTATTTTTATTTTTTATTTTGCTTGTGTTGAACAAATTCAGAATATTAAAAGAATAAAATTGAGTTTGTTTTAGCTAATGAAAAAGGCAGGAGCTAGAGTGCAAAATAAAGATTTATCTGCATATTTCTATTTCAATATCATTTTTGACTTTTCATAATTTCATGTAATTTCATTCTCGTTCATTACAGTTCTACAATTCCATCAATTAAATACAGATGCGACAGATGAACAATAACCGATCGGGGAAATTATAATGACGTACTAAACAAGATAACATAATAATTGAAGAATTATCGTAGTATAAATTTGGTAAAAGAATTAGCGGACCAAATTAACGAAGGCCCAAAATATATGTATCTTTTTTTTTGGTTGAAATATATGCACTTATCATATCTTACATAATTGTACATATTGCTAAAATTAAATTAATTTCGGGGCTATGCCATGCTAAGTTGCTAACTCTCTCAGCCGTACTTCCATACTTGCGGTCACCTACATGTACCGGCCGGTAGCGCCAACTGCCGAGTGCCGACCATCATCTTTCCAAATATCCTTCCTCTACATCTCGTTATATCTAGTGGCATTCACACAAGGAGGGGATACGCCATGTGTTGTGGCCTTTGGTGCTGATGAATTCGACCAGAATGACCTGAACGAGTGCATATTGCGTACGTAGTTCCTTCTTCAACTGGTCATACTTTCGCAGTGCTGTGGGGATCAGCGTAGGAGTTGTTGTGTTGAGCTATGTGGAAGACAATGTCAGATGGGGGCTAGGGTTCAGCATCCCTTGCCTCATCATGGTTGTCTCTCTTATAGTGTTTTTGGCTGGGTCGACGAGGTATCGATCGGCTCTACAACCCAAGTGGAAGAAGTCCGTTTGTGCGGATCAGGAATAGCTTTGCTTTACTTCTAAGGAGTTGGCAATTCAAAGCATTGGTTGCTTGGCCATCTTGGCTTTCGTACCTATCTGTGATTCGATCCTTGTGTCGTTTGCGAGAAAATTAACAAAACACCCCACTGGCATCACAATGTTGCAAAGGATTGGTATCGGCATGGTGATCTTGGTTTTGACCGTGGTGGTATCAGCCTTTATTGTTGAAAGAAAGCGGCTAAAGAGGGCACAAGATTTCGACTTGATTGACCAACAAAATGCCACAATTCCTATGAGTTACGTTGGTGGTGGATGGTACCACAATACCTACTAATTGGAATTAGTGATGTTTTACAATTGTGGATTTACAATAATTCTTCTATAATCAAATACCAATGCATTTTAGGAACTTAAGGTTAGCTCTCTACCTAAGTGTTATTGGCATGGGTAGCTTCATTAGTACTATCCTCATTTCACTTATAGATAAAATAACAAGTGAAAATGGGGATAGTTGGTTTTCAAATAATTTAAATCGAGCTCACCTTGATTATTTTTATTGGCTTCTTGCCTTTTTGAGTGTAGTTGAGTTGGTGCTCTTTCTATACTTTACCAAGGGTTATGTGTACAAGAGTAAATGCCTTTGATTATTTATTTCTTGTGTGTTATTTATTTTGACTTTTGTAACGATTACTATACACTATACGTTTGGATGTAATGAGAATAACGCTATTTTTAGAATAGTAGTGCTATTCTAAATCTAATCCATTCAAACATACTCTTTTGCTATTTAGAACAGGTTGAATAGCGTTGTTCCGCTATTTCTACAAAAAATCGAAATAGCAATTGGTACTCTCTCTAAATGTTTAATCCATCCATTGTCATTTTAAATGTTCAATTCAAATAACATTTTCACTATTCCGAATAGCACCACATCAATAATATTCTCACACTCTTCCAAAAATTACTATTCTCAAATAGTAATTATTCTAACTATTCTAGAGTGCATCCAAACTTACCTTATATATAACCACTTATATATAACATTTTTGTATTTGTATGATAATAGTTAAATTAAATTTCTATTGTTAAAAGCTTCTTAAAGGCTCATCTAATGTGTAATGAAGTCTGACTAAACCCTTATTTATTGAGCGGAAAACATCAGAATTTCATAAATGTAGGTGTCCAGTTTCCATGTTCTTGACGTACAAGTGATGACACGAGTGACTGGCCTGTAGTACAAATTAAATGAGAATTAATTTTTATATAATTTTTATATTGAAAAGGAAAATTAAATTATTTATATTACTTAATCAAAATGAGAATTAAAGCATATATTTTTAAAAATGAAACTTTGAGTTGTATACTATTATATTACAACAAGAGGATGTACGTTGGTGTTTTGTGACTAGAGAGTTGATACTAAACAAAGACCAAAATATATTAAATTAAAAGGTAAGACTCGACTTCCGAGTTATAAGATGCATGACATGTTAATACAGAATCAAATAGATCATTTAATTAATTAATTAGTCTAGGTTAAGGACAAGTCGACATCTTCTTTGCTTATTATTGCCTATTTCAGAAGGAAAATAGCAAGTAGCCACCATATGGTTTAATATATTGAAAAAATATTTATCTTATTTACTGTCATAATTAGACAAATATATGAAATTTAATATTTTTTTAATAAATATTTGATTCTATCTATATCCGTATCTGAAAAATAAAAATAAATACATATATTATTTTACCACTTTCCGCTCCGTATCCATTCCGTTTTCATCCCAGACTTGATTTTTTTTATAAACCATGAATAAAAATAAAAAATAAAAATCAATTTAAATGATTTGAATTTTATAAAAAGGACTGAGATGTCTACTACTATTTTTTCTTTTTGTTGGGTCTTCGGCCGATTTTTTTTATTAATATCGGAAAAATAAATAAAATTTAAAAAATATTGAAATCCCGAACAAATTTCAAAAACTACCCAAACCGGTTATCCAATAACCGGATTTGGGACAAATTTCCGGTTAATAGTTTCCCGGACTCAAAATAGTATATCCGGTTAACCATTAACCGGAAAGTTATATTTTTTTTTTTAAAATAAAAAAACCGGTTAATGGTTAATCGGACTTGTATTTTTTTTTAAGTTGTGTTTTTTTTTAAATAGAAATTTTTTTATTTTTTTGTATTGAAATATTAGAAATGTTGAATATATTTCTTTAAAAATAGCTGAAATACAATGTAATTTGATTTATTAAAAAGACTACAACAAATAACCCGGATCAATATTTTTCAGGCCAGATTTTTCGCGGCTGTAAGAAAAATTAATATATCTATTTATGTGTTATTGGAAAAAAAAATGCTTATATTTTGAGTTATTGATCCCAGTTCAAAAGTCACTTCTATGTAATCCAGAAAATATTGTGATCCTTCTAGGACATTTAATTTATAAAAAGTTGTATCTATTTTAATAATTATTTTTTAATAACAATAATTAAATAACTTAAAGCTTTTGTTTTTTTTTTTAAAATAGATACAATTTTTCATAAATTAAATGTCCTAGAAGGATCACAATATTTTCTGGATTACATAAAAGTGACTTTTGACCCGAGATCAATAACTCAGAATCTAAGCATTTTTATTTTTTTCCAATAACACATAAAGAAATATATTAATTTTTCTAACAGCCGCGAAAAATCCGGCCTGAAAAATATTGATCTGGGTAATTTGTTGCAGTCTTTCTAATAAATTAAATTTTATTGTATTTCATCTATTTTTAAAGAAATATATTCAACATTTCTAATATTTCAATACAAAAAATAAAAAAAATTATGTTTTAAAAAAAAACTTAAAAAAAAATACAAGTCCGATTAACCATTAACTGAATTTTTTTTATTTATTTTTTAAATATATATATATAACTTTCCGGTTAATGATTAACCGGATATACTGTTTTGTGTCTAGGAAACCATTAACCGGAAATTTGTTCCAAATCTGGTTATTGGATAATTAGTTTGGGTAGTTTTTGAAATTTGTTCGGAATTTGAATATTTTTTTTATTTTTTGGATATTAATAAAAAAATCGGGGCCTTCGGCATGCCTCAATTTCACAGATTCTCAACCAAATCTGTGTGATCCTCCTTGTGTGTTGTGACCTTTGGTGAAATTCCAAAATTCATTAATTGAAATGTGTCAAATAGGCTGTTTGGCTCAATTTTTTTTTGTCAATTTTCAAAAGAATAATTATATGAAACCCCTCACTTCCATTCTCATCACTTCTCATTTCTTAAACATATTTTAGAGATGGATATTTTTTTTAATATTGTCTACATTTCTCACGATCTATGAGAAATTTTGCAAATCTAAAACTACAAACATATTCTAAGCAATTTTATATTTTAAATGAGATCCATGATGACATATTTTCGGGCTCATCGTCACACAAGTATTTACACCTCATCATGCAAGTATTTATACCTATACTTGTAAGTATTTATCCCGAATTGTGGACCCCCGCATCTCCACATCATCTCCCAATCTTTTAAACATATTTTAACTTCCATAAACTAACTTAACTAATTAGTTTAATTAAATTTATTCAAAACACTTTGGTCTTCCAAGTTTAATTAAATTCATAAGTATAAATACTTGAAAGATAATAAATCAATACTTGCATGTTCAACTTTATATGACTATACGGGAAGAAAAATCACACACGTTTTTAGAGGTGATTTTTTTTTCTTTTTACAATGTCGTCCACATTTCTCACGATCTACAAGGAATTTTGTGAATCTAAAACCACAAACGTATTATACACAATTTTATCTTTCAAATGAGATCCATGATGACATACTTTCGGACTTATCGTCACACAAGTATTTTATACCTCATCGTGCAAGTATTTATACCTATACTTGTAAGTATTTATTTCCAATCGTGGATCCCGCATCTCCGCATCAACCTTCCCCAATCGTCTCTGCATCAACATTTATCTAACAAAAATAGTTAACTACAAAGGTATAAATACTTGTGATAGTTGATATTAATACTTTTAAATGTCAGTAGTGTCATATGTGAAAAATACTAGGTATAAATACTTGTGTAACGACGAGCTTGAAAGTATATCATCATAGATCTCATTTGAAAGATAAAATTGCGTAGAAGATGTTTGTGGTTTTTGATTCGTAAAATTCCTTATAGATCGTGAGAAATGTGGACGAAATTGAACAAATAAAATTGGAGGATAATGGGGGGATAAGAGTGGGGGACAATTAGCAGGGCCCTTTTCAAAAATAGATGAAAGAACTTATAATTTGAATATCTTAGAAGGAACATTAAAAAAATAGATAAAATATCTTATATTTGAGATGTACTGGAAGTACTACCAAATATTTTTCAGGCATAATTTTTTGTGGTTGTAAACAAAAATTAAAATTTTCTTTGTGTGTTACTGGAAAAAAAAATTAGTAGAAGTACACCATCAATTTTTTTAAGAAGCTATTTTATATTTTTAATGTTTTTCTAGAACTACTTTTAAAGATATAGATAGAGTATTTTAGAAGTTGAATGTACTAGAAAAATCACGATAATTTGTTTTATTTATCAAAAAGTGATTTTTGAACCAAAATCAATAATTTAGATCCAAAACATTATTTTTTCAGTAACACACAAAAAAAAATTAATTTTATTTACGGCCACAAAAAGTCCTATTTGAAAAATATTTAGTAATACTTTTAGTACGCTCAGTTATAAGATATTTTATCTATTTTGTTTGATATTAAGGATATTAAAATGAAATTTAAATTATAAATTTCTCCATCATTTCCGAAAATTAACAAAAGGAAATGGGTCGAACAGCCTATTCAGCACATATAAAAAATTAAACTTCTGTGGCAAATCTGTGAAAATCAGCCCGTGCCAAATAGGGTGTTCGGCCCAGCAAAAAGCAAAATATTTTCATGTTGACATGGCCGTTCGGTACCGAACACCCATGTAAAAATCAAACTAATTAATTTGGTTTATTCCCACCGGCTGAGACTGCACAGATAGTAGCATTTGATCTTGCAATCTAACAGTCAACCGAGATTGTAGAGAATACTGAGGCTGCTGAGTCAGATGATTCTCTCGACTACATGCCACTCGCACTGTGGATTTGAGGTTTGAGGGCCAGGAGATAGAGGCAGCCGTTCAATCCTTCTGATTATTAGATTGTAGTTTATTTTCTGCTACTATGATTTATTATATCAGGATGTTTATTTTGTCAGAAACAGTTATTTATTGTACTATTTCGATTTCTTATTTGTTACTTTTATTCCGTAACAACATATCGAACAAATAAATAAAACAATTACAACTATTTTTAAAACAACAAATAAATCAAAACAAATAACAAAATAACAAAACAATACATTCTGAAAAAACAAAAAATTGCGTGTTCGCATTGCCTAGAAGCAGCCCACAATATGTGCTCGCTTTGCCTAGATGCGGTCATGATATTTTTAAAAATTTCAGAAAAAATGATGTTTTGGTTTATTATTTTTGAAAAAATAGTACATTTAAAAATTTTGGATTCTAGCACATTCAATTTATTTATCTGTATTCATTTATCTTTGATGACTCGCGTATTATGCTATTCTCTAATCTCATTAAAAAAAAATATGTATATGACAAAAAAACTGTATTTTTAGGATTATATATGCTTTTAATATTTCAAGCAAAAACAATTTAGTTTTTCTAAAATGTATTGAACATATGACAAACAAATTGTATTTTTAGCATTATATATGCTTTTAATATTTCAAGCAAAAGCAATTTAGTTTTTCCAAAATTTATATTTCGTAACAATTTCGTTTTAAAAATTTAGCATTTTTCAATATATTTTTCTTCTGAGTGTTAGGAGTCTAGTTCGGATAAGTACAAAGTACAAACAATGACCTCTGACCTCTCAAAGGAAAGCCAGAAATTTTTGCACTTCAGTCCTCCCTCAAATGAGCTTATATTATCTTGTTGTCCATTTTTCTTATCTTTTTCCTATTTTAACAATTAGGAGGCTATATCAGTAAAAGTGGAAATTTCTAGTGACGTCGAATCGAGGATGGATATGCTCGAAACGACGAAACCGGGACCTGAACCAAAACCGGCTCTTCTCTCTCTCTCTTCCCCCCCTCTCCGTGTGATGGTCATGGAATCTGATGTTTCAATTCTCTCTATACTCTTCGGGAGCTCTTCTTTCAATGCCAGGTACCATTCATCAATGTTCGTGTTTTGTAAAATTAAATATTTCCAAATTTCATACTAAGGGTACTTTTTCTTGTTACTGGGTGCTTTGGAGAAGATCGGAGTTTTCTGGGAACAATTCTTTTACATATGAAATATCAACTTTTGTTTACAGTGAACTAATTCTGAATTTGGAGCTTTAGCATGTCGCTGAACCTGTCAATCAGACTGTCAATTTGTAAATTGTGTCAGATTATTTGGATAGAATCACTTTGATTGTTTACCACATTTGGGATGTGCTTCAGGTGGGTAATATATAGCGGGCTTTCAACTAAAGTCAAAATACTGGTTACTGATGTTTAAACCTAATGGTAGACTGGTACGTTTGCTTAATTCAACGAGGATGTTTCAAGTGAGTCCTAGGACCTTGAATGTTTTCTCTGAGAAATAATTTGTTTATTTGTAAGTTTTGGGCTAACTTGGATTAGAAAAAATATCAATTTGGGCGCCCTGCACCTCCAGGCACTCCCTAGTGTTGCCATCTCTGTCTCTATTTGTAACTTATTAATCTTTGATTAACTGTAGCTTTAAAAGAATATTAAACATAATTAATTTTAAATTTGGGTGAATTCGATATATTTTAAAATTATATCACAGCCGTTGGTCGGAGTAGTAGATTATCGAGGCCGTCCTGTTGTGTCGCGCCCCTTCTCCGGCGGATGGTGTGCAGCCTTTTTTATTTTAGGTAAATGAAGATCTTTGAATTCCTGCTGTTAGCATTTCTCAATGGCATTGCTTTTGTTGGGTAGCATAAATTGAGATGGTATTTTTTTTTAAAAGTAAAATTGCTCTTTTTTTCATGAAATATTGAAAAGAATAAAGGAGAAATTCTTTCTTTGATCAATGGCAATGCATTTGCTGGGACAGCACAAATTGAACTAGATTTTCTTTTCAATTTGAAATTCCAACTCTTTTGAGAATGTGAGGCGTTGAGCTCTTCAGATGTACATTCAAATAATTGACACTGAACGAAAAGGTTTTTGCAGGTAAAAGTATTTAATGTCTGATTTGGTAGTATTAAATTATTATTCTCAAGTGGTCCAAATTAGCATTAACCAGAATTATTTATCATTTTTTTAAATTACTTATTTATTTTGGAAATTAAATGAGCACAAAAATGGAAAGTTATTTTTTGTTCTTCCATATAATAATAAATTTATATTGGTTTTCCAATATTGTAGGTTTGGAAATTACCTTAAGATTTGCATTTTTTGGGATATCATCAAATCTAATATCATATCTGACCAAGTCACTCGGGCAATCAAATGCTTCTGCTGCTGCTGCGGTCAATGCTTGGGCAGGAACTTTCTCTATGCTACCTCTTCTAGGTGCATTCCTCGCAGATTCTTTTCTCGGTCGATATAGAACCATGGTTGTATCTTTGCTTCTTTACTTCATAGTAAGAAACTAATAAAGAGGTGTCTTTCTTCTTCTTTTTTAACATAGTTGCTTGTTTAAAAAAAAATGAGAAATTATACACGAAACCACAAAAACAAAAATAAAATTATTGATTAGGGCCAGTTTTTGGATAGACTTGATTTATGAATTATATTTATTTATGTATGTAGAGTTTGGAGTATCCGTGAGTATACCTAGAACAAACTGAGGGTCGAATCACAGGTTGGAAATATTACATATTGAAATAAAAACATTAAATTTATAAAGCATCAAACCCATTGTCAGGGTCATGAAATCCAATATTTTTTTTTTCTTTCTGAGAAAAATTAGGGGTCTGAATATTTATCTCTGAGATAGAGATTCGTATATAGTCATTTAACTATTTTTCTAAAATAGTTTTATTTTTGTTTACAATGCTTTCTAAGACACTTGTTATCTAATCATATGTACCAGCTAATTTGTAGCTCTTTAAATCAAGAGTAGGGTTCAAATGCCTCCATTTTTTGTGCATCCATCATGCCTCCATATTTAAAAACTTTAATAATTCAAAATTTAAAACTTAAAAGTTAAATAAAACCGTTGGATATGATCTACATCATTTTATTTATGCACTTGCAAAAAATTATGACATTTCAATTTTATTTTGATTGTTATCAAGAGCTTGTAAAAAACACACTAATGTGGATGATTTCTAGACGTTGATTTTTGAACTTATTGATTCACATAAAAACAAAATTGAAATGTGATAATTTTTTATGAGCACATAGAGAAAATAATATAGATCACATTTTATTTTGACTTTTAGGTTTTAAAAATTGAGTTATTAAAGTTTTAAAAAATGAAGGCATGGTGGTGGCACAAAAAATGGAGGCATTTGAACCCCCCTCTTAAATCAATGATCTTTAAATTAATGAAATTGCCTACTAACTTTACACCAAAAAAAAAATCCATTAATTAAATACAGACATGCGACGGATGAACAATAACCGATCAAGAAGATTATAATGACGTACTAAACAATATAACATAATAATTGAAGAATTGTCGTAGTATAAATTTGGTAAAAGAATTAGCAGACCAAATTAATGAAGGCCCAAAATATATGTATCTTTTTTTTTGGTTGAAATATAATTGTACATATTGCTAAAATTAAATTAATTTCAGGGCTATGCCATGCTAACTCTCTCAGCCGTGCTTCCATACATGCGGCCACCTACATGTACCGGTGGCGACATCGCCAACTGCCAACCATCATCTTTCCAAATATCCTTCTTCTACATCTCGTTATATTTAGTGGCATTCACACAAGGAGCAGATACACCGTGCGGTGTGGCCTTTGGTGCTGATCAATTCGACCAAAATGACCCGAAGGAGTGCATATCGCGTAGTTCCTTCTTCAATTGGTGGTACTTTTGCATGGCTGTCGGGATCAGCGTAGGAGTTGTAGTGTTGAGCTACGTGGAAGACAATGTCGGTTGGGGGCTAGGGTTTGGCATCCCTTGCCTCATCACGGTTGTCTCTCTTATAGTTTTCTTGGCCGGGTCGACAAGGTATCGGCTCTACAACCCAAGTGGGAGAAGCCCGTTTGTGCAGATCGGGAATAGCTTTGTTTTACTTTTAAGGAGTTGGCGTGCGGGCTATGGTCCTGTTGAAGCACGCTGTGAAGTTATTGAAACCAAGTATGAAAATTACAATTATTTCATGAATTTTAGTTCAATATTTTCTCGAGAGGACATAAAAATGGTGCTAATTTAAAAAAAAAAAAACACAACAATAATAATATACTAAATTTTAAAAAATTAACATTTTAAGCAATCCTTTATGGCCAGCAAGTTGTATATCTTAATTACATAAATTCACAATGCTGGTATTAATTTGATACTTGATCCGTGACAATTTATACTTAATTTAATGTACATTTTTTTTATTTACGACACTAGATCTGTTGCCATGGAAGAAAGTGGTTGCGAGGACAGCACAGGGAGACGTATCGAGGAAGCAAAAGGGGTGCTCCAACTGCTCCCAATTTGGACAACATGCTTAATTTATGGCACGGTATTTGCTCAAATTTCAACATTTTTTAACAAGCAGGCGAGAACCCTAGATCGATCAATCACTTCAAGTCTCGAACTACCGCCTGCGGCAATTCAAAGTGTTGGTAGCTTGGCCATCTTGGTTTTCGTACCTGTCTATGATCAGATCCTTGTACCGTTTGCGAGAAAATTCACAAAACACCCCACCGGCATCACAATGTTGCAAAGGATTGGTATCGGCATGGTGATCTCGGCTTTGACCGTGGTGGTATCAGCCCTCGTCGAAACAAAGCGGCTAAAGACGGCACAAGATTTCGACTTGGTTGACCAACCAAATGCCATAATTCCTATGAGTTGGTGTTGGATGGTACCACAATATCTACTAATTGGAATTGGGGATGTTTTCACAATTGTGGGTTTGCAAGAATTCTTCTATGATCAAATGCCAATTCATTTTAGGACCTTAGGGTTAGCTCTCTACCTAAGTGTTCTTGGCATAGGTAGCTTCATTAGTAGTTTCCTCATTTCACTTATAGATAAAATAACAAGTGAAAGTGGAGATAGTTGGTTTTCAAATAATTTAAATAGAGCTCACCTTGATTATTTCTATTGGCTGCTTGCCTTTTTAAGTATAGTTGAGTTGGTGCTCTTTCTATACTTTGCCAAGGGTTATGTGTACAAGAAGAAATGCCTTTGATTATTTATTTCTTGCGTGTTCTTTATTTATTTATTTTGTATAGATTATTATATACTATATAGCCACTTTGATTGGCTTGTAAAAGAATAAAATTATTTTTGTAATTGTCTGATAATAATTAAATTAAATTTCTACTGTTAAAAGTTTTTATTGGCTCATGTAACAAGTAATGAAGTCTGGGTAAATTGAGAGGAAAATATCACAATTTTAATTCAATAAATTGAGTGTCCAGTTTCCATGTTATAGGTGACAACTGAGAGTGAGAACTGACAAGTGATAGGCTTACAGTACAAAATTAACAAGCCACAAGATATCAATAAAAAAAAAAATTAAGTCAATTTGAAACATCTTCCTGAAGTTACAGATTACCTGAATTCATGGAGCCACTTGGAAAGAATGATCTGCAATCATTTTCCTAGAGGGAAAAAAAAAACAAAGACAATGCGTCAAAGAAACAAAAATGGTTGTTGGAGGAACCAATACCCCATACTGTCATGGTCCATACTGTAATTCTATATTCGAAAAACAAAACAAAAAAAAAAAGCGAAAGAAACCTACGCGATTTTTTTTTTCGTTAATTCGAAATAGTTTACTTAAAACATTTTTCTTCATCTTCTCTTTAGTATTTTTATTTTTAATTTAAAGTAAAAATATAATCAAGTAATCCTTTTCTTTTATCAAGGTTTAATCATTTTCTTTTCGCACAATGCAAACCTTTCCGGTATCTGCGTTGCATTTTCTGTTAATATATATTTCTTTTATCTCTTTATGTTGGTGCTTTCGTAAAGTTATTAACACACACTGATTGAAAATTGAAAATTCAGTATAATAGACGTGATTTTGAGTGGATATTTTACAATCAATTAGCTGCTTATCAAGAAATTAATTTATTCTCAAAGATTTCATAATAATACTTGAATTTCTTTAAATTTACATATATTCTCATCAAAATCTAGTTTCTTGAGTTATATTTTGTAAGAGAGAAAGCAATGCAGTGAATAAGAAGAAGAACAATCAAGGAGAAGCTGTTACTCGCATCATCAGAGAAAATAGAAGGCGATTTGCAATCATATCATAAATTGGAACAAACAGGAAGAAAGAAGGGTCTCCGTGTTTATTCACACGATTTCATACAATTCTCATCAAATTCCTTAATTTTAGCAGGTATTTTTCGACGGGATTTTGAAAAAAAAAAAAACTATTGCACAAATTGAATTTGTCTCCTTCGTTGTCTCTGCTTCTGATCAGGTATGATGCAAAATTCTAATTTTTACCTCTTTCCTATCAGAGTGTTAATATTTCTTGGAGAATCTAATTAATAGAGTTCTTGCAACACAAAGATCTGCAAAAGACATGTGGCTGCACATGGCAACATTGCAATGGCCACAAAAAATCCACATTATCCTGATCCTTTTCAAATCAAATCATCACAAGTCAGTAGTCACCACTCCCAACACGAATTCACATTCTCTCCAATACCTGACAAGGGAATCTTTTACAATTACTAGATTTCAACCGTTCTTTTCAACTTGGCACGAATCTCCTATTGTGATCCGAATTCTTAAACCGTAAAGTGATGGTGATCCTCTGCAATACCTGAGAGGATATGGATTCTCCCAACACTGCCAAGTTGGTCTTATGATTTATACTATTTTATAGATAGAGATATATATATATATATATATCTTAATTCGAATGCATCTGTTATCTGGTACTATAAACTATAAACTATTTTAGTGCGCTTTCATTATGAATTCATGATTAAGATCCCTCAATGACATTTTTGTTATTCAACCCCTCTATTTTCAAAGGAAAGCATGGTATAGGTAATCTTTTAGATGGACAGGTGGGAAGAAATATATTAACAAGTAAATTTATTTATGAAATGTAACAACTAACGTTAATATTAATGTAAGATTAAAAGATGATCATATATTAATTTTAATTCAATATGAGCTTTATTTTATTGATGATCAAATGTCGATAAAATAAAATTGTTATTATATTAAGTCGACCAATGGACAATCAATTAAATTTTGAATTGTCTACTTTAATATATGGCATGTCCAAGTCTATAAAAAAATATTTAAATATAATTCTAATATTTAATTTAAATATGTATAATGTCTATTGCAAACAAAAATTGATGTCAAACGTACTATTCTTAAATATGTCATTAGAACTAGCTAGTAATAAATTGTGGCCGTTCATATTTTCTTTTTTTTCTAAACTATTACATATTCATAAGAAATTTTCATTCAAATGTTGAACGTGTAACTTTCAACATCAAAGACATCATCTTAGTCATTAGACATTTGTTCAGTGACGGTTCATGTGTTTACTGGTAAGATATGAAGTCAATACGGCATTTTAATATGAGGAGGGTTTAAATGCCTTCATTTTTTTGTGCCTCCATTATGTCTCTATTTTTAAAATTTTTAATAACTTAAAATTTAAATAAAACCGTTGGATATGAATTATATCATTTTATCTATACACGTGTAAAAAATTATATCATTTTAACTTTGTTTTAGTTGTCATCTTGAGCTTGTAAAAATGTATACTAATGTGGATAATTTATAGACGTTGATTTTTTTAACTTATTGGTTCATATAAAAGCAAAATCAAAATGTAATAATTTTTTATGGACACATAGAGAAAATAACATAGATCACATCCAACGGGTTTATTTTTGATATTGAAGTTTAAAATTTTGAGTTATTTAAGTTTTAAAAAATGAAGACATGATGGAGGCAGAAAAAATAGAGGCATTTGAACCCTCTTCTTTTAATATAGTGTAATAAGTAACAAATATTGTATTCTAATGGATTTAATAATTGTTTCTTAATTCTGTCGTCAACATGTTTGGATAAAAAGAAAGAGACTTAATATTCTCAGATTAAAATCAAAGTTTTTTTTTTTTGTATTTTAAGATTGTAATAATAAACATTACAATGAAGTAATTCATAATTAAAACAATTTTATGTTGAGAAAATATAACGGATTGGCCACCCATTATATAATCTTGATCAATTAATGTTTTTACCACTGCTGAATAATATAATTAGAGTCTAATGATTAATTTATTCATTAAGAAATCAAATAAAATATTTTACTGAGTTGATGTTTTAAAACATTACTTAGCAACTCATACAATGTTAGAGGGTTTTTCAAATTAAGTTCAATATCACCGTTGAATTTTTGAACCGTTGCTTAGAGAGGAGATTAAATCTTATATATAGATTTGTAATTAATGCATAAATCTTGTAGAGGAGATTAATTTGCATTATCTTCTGATTTTTTTTGTTTTTGTTTTGTTTGCACTTGATATTATTTTTTCTAGATTTTTTTTAATTAAATATATTTATCCAATGATATATACTGACTTTGATCATATATATTTTGTACTTCTAAAATTGAACAAGGTTACAGTCTTACATCAATAATCTACAGGTGTCAAGATTTGGTAGAATTATTATCTACACTATACAGAAGACAAGATATTTCAAGTGTGCAAATAATTGTACGCGTTTACTGCCCAGATCAGCAAGTTTGTTTTCCATACGACATAATACCGTGTGGTATTGACCTATTTTCTGGGACCACAAATGTTTTCTTTTGTTAGGCTTAATTAATTAAGTTTTAGCACAAAATAGGACAGCGAATTAGTACACAGAGAAACAATTCCATGGATAAGTAATATGTCGCTATATCAACCTTATCCACTTCACTAGATATACATATATATATATATATATATATATAGAAGAACAGAATATAGTATTACGAAATTTGAGGTTCCATCACATCGATCACATGTAACAGGCACCATATCCTTACATAATTTGTTATTTATAGAAATTATTTAAAAATAATATAGGGTAATAAATAAATTGTCCTGAAATTTTGATTCACAGAGAGAACTCAAAATTTATTTCAGTTCCTCTAGTTTAGGAATCTTAGATGAACAGAAAATTTGTTTCGGTTTTGGTCCTACAGAATTACCTAAGAAATCGAAAATTAATTTCGGTTCTTTCTATGAAATTTTTTTTTTCATACAATTCATCCATTACCTTGATTGGATCACAATATTTTGAAAATTCTTTTTGAATAACAACCATTAAATAACTTAAAAGTTTTTATTTTTTTTTCAAAAATAAACACAACTTTTCATAACTTAAATGTCCTAGAAGAATCACAATATTTTATGGATTACTTATAAGTGACTTTTGGACGGGATCAATAATTCAGAATCTAAGCATTTTTATTTTTTTTTCCAATAACACATAAAGAAATATATTAATTTTTCTTACAGCCGTGAAAAACCCGACCTGAAAAATATTGATCCGAGTTATTTGTTGCCGTCTTTCTAATAAATCAAATTATATTGTATTTCATCTATTTTCAAAATATATTCGACATTTCTAATATTTCAATACAAAAAATAAAAAAATTTCTGTTTTATAAAAAAAAAGGCAAAATCTCCAACTTACGGTAATCCAATAACCGGCCACCGAACATATTCCCAATTTCCGGTTATTGAATAACCGGACCATTTCTCCAAGCCCGGTCACCCAATCAGTGAAAAGAAGGGCCAAATCCGGTTATTTGGTAACCGGATTGGATAGATTTCAAAATTCAATCGAAACGGGATAGATTTCGTAATTTATCATTTTTATTGGGCATTTACAAAAATTTCGGATATTCTTATCACTTATCTGTAAATGAAAATGCGTTTAACAGACAAGACGTAAATCAATCAAATGCAATGGTGCAATGTTATTTTTATAAAAATAAGAGCTGTTACAGTTGTATGTACCATAAAAGATTATTTTATTGAGATGAGTTATTTATTGTATCAAAAAGCAACCTAACAGTATATAAGAGGAAATGTCTCCATATTTTTGTGTCTTCATCGTGCCTCCATCTCTCTCCATTATTTTCAAAATTCAAAAAGTTGATCCGAACCGTTCAATTTAACCTCCATACTAAAATATATTTGGTGACCAAAATTTATATTTTTAAAAAAAATTTTACTATTTTTTTAGATAGGTACAAAAATACTGTTTTTAGATGGTTTAGATTTACTGATTTTGTACCTATCTAAAAAATAGTAAAAATTTTCCTAAAAATATAAAATTTGGTCTCCAAACATATTTTAGTATGGAGGTTAGATTGAGCGGTTCGGATTGACTGTTTGAATTTTGAAAATAATGAAGAGAAATAGAGGCACAAAAACATGGAGGCATTTGAACCCTCCTCACATTATAAAGTGTGTTTATACTTCTTTTTTTTTTTTTAAAGTGTTATGCCATACGTTACTAGGATTAAAAATTTCAAGAACAACAGGTTTATTTATACTTATTCAAAAGTCTTTAGCTTGAAATTTTTTTTTATGATCGTTTATAAAAAAATGTAATAAATATACTTTACAAATCAGATATAAATAATTTTTACGACAAGTATATTACGGATAAGGGATACAAAAATGAATTTTCTATATTAAATTTAGTCGTTCCATTTCCACTTACATAAATACACAAAATATATCATTGATCCTTAATCCAAATAAAACGATGACAACTCGACCAAATCAAACTAAGATATTAGTTCAGTCATTTCAAAAGTGTAAATTAACATCGCCTTTTGTTTTGGACGAATATTCTCAGTCTTTTTAATTTTTATCATATTTTACGTTCATCATTGTTTCCGCTAATTTCTCATTAAAAAAAATGAGAATGATTCAAATGTTTTATGTTTTTCATGTCTCATTATGTCTCGTATTCTATATCTTTGTTTTGAAAGTCTAAACTATCACATCCTGTATTTTCGTTTTCAAAGTCCAAACTATCAATTCAAACCGCTCAACATAATATCCATATTAAAATATGTTTTGAGATCAAATTTTATAAGTTTTTGAAAATTTTATCAGTTTTGAAAAAAAAATATGTCGGTACAAAATCACTGTTTTTGAACCATTAAAAAACAATGATATTCTAAAAAATATAGTGAACAAAATTCAAAAATTATAAAATTTGGTCTCCAAACATATTTTAATGTCATGTTGAACGATTTGAATCAACAATTTGAACTTTAAAAATAAAAATATAAGATGTGAGGCATGATAAGACATAAGAGGCATAAGTTATTTGAACTCTGGAAAAGAGAAAAAAAGATTAAGTCTTCAAATCTTCTAATGTAATCATGTTACATCATATATATTCTAGCCCATTCAATTTATTTATCTGTATTCATTTATCTTTATAGGATAACTCGTGTATTATGCTATTCTCTATTCTCATTTAAAAAAAATATGTATATGACAAAAAAAACTGTATTTTTAGCATTATATATGCTTTTAATATTTCAAGCAAAAACAATTTAGTTTTTCTAAAATTTATATTTCGTAACAATTTCGTTTTAAAAATTTAACATTTTTCAATAGATTTTTCTTCTCAGTGTTAGATAGCTGAGTCTGGTTCGGATAAGTACAAGTACAAACAATGGCCTCTTGTCCGACCTCTCAAAGGAAAGCCAACAATTTTTGCACTTCAGTCCTCCCTGAAATGAGCTTATATTATCTTTTGTCCATTTTTCTTATATTTTCCTATTTTAACAATTGGGAGGTTATATCAGTAAAAGTGGAAATTTCTGGTGACATCGAATCGAGGATGGATATGCTCGAAACGACGAAACCGGACCTGAACCAAAACCGGCTCTTCTCTCTCTCTCTCTGTGATGGTCATGGAATCTGATGTTTCAATTCTCTCTCTACTCTACAGAGCTCTTCTTTCAATTCCAGGTACCATTTATCAATGTTCGTGTTTTGTAAATTAAAATTTTCCAAATTTCATGCTAAATTGTCGTTTTGAGCGAATTCTTTCTTATCCGTTATGAAAGATCTTTCCTTTTCTAACGCAGTGCTCTCGAATTGCAGAATTGGAAGGTGTATCATCCAATAGATTCCTTTCTTGATTAAAGATTTGCCGATATTTCGAAGTTGAAGCTAATTAAGAGTGTTTACTTTTACATAATCAAATTGCTCAAGTAGAGGTTTTTCTTTCTGGGTTTGAAAAGGGGGAGTCATGGCTTTCGTAAAGCTAAAAAAGGGTTTCGTGGAGTGGTATCGTCTTATTTTCTTGATAAATCTATGCTTGATGGTGGATTTGGCTTCTTCCAATGTGGTGCTAATGGGAAACAACCTCACCTTTTCATTTGATGATGTTGAAGCAAACTTTGGTAAGTGATCTCAATTTCAATTGCTGTTTGTTTGTTTTTTTTTTTTTTTACAAATATCTGTCCTTTAAAAAAAATTGTTAATTCACTCACTTAAGCTCAAATATCTGTCCTTTGGTAAGTGACGCTGTACTGCTCTTCACATTTTTTTATTCCCTAAATAACCTAAAGCAATGCCAAGAATTTCAATTTCTGACTTATCCATCAAAATGCCAAGAATTAGGTTTCCATTGTAATTCAGGCATTCTGGTAATTTAATAAGGTATTGGGTTGGGATGAGTAATATTTCGAGTTTGTGCTTCACTGTTTGTTTCAATTTTGTCCTCCTTCGATTTATTTATATTTATAATAGTTATTTTTTGTAAAATCTAATAGCCCCTGCAGTAAAAGGGTCAGGCATATGTGGTTCAATTCAAATAGCAGAGCCTCTAGATGCGTGCCATAAATTAACGAATGAAGCACGGGGAGGTCATGGTCAAGCTCTCCCATTCGTCCTTTTAATCAGGGGAAATTGTACATTCGACCACAAGGTCAGAAATGCCCAAAACGCAGGATATAAGGCCGCTATAGTGTACGACAATGAGGATGACGGTGCTTTAGTCTCAAGTAATGAATCCCCTTCTCTCCCTTTTACATTTTTTTTGGTGTGCCAATAAGCCAATAAGCATGAAATCTGATATCTAATTACTGCCAATAGAGTTAGGCTAATATGACATTGGTGTTATTTGAAACTAAATAACACCACATCTTAAACCCTTAGATCTGCTTTAAGATTCGTAATATCCGTTTTTACTGTTCAAGCACTTTATTTTGTACGAATCTTAAAGCAGATCTAAGGGTTTAAGATGTGGTGTTATTTAGTTTCAAATAACACCAATGTCATATTAGCCTAACTCCTGCCAATATGTGCTCTAAGTTTATATAATTTTCTTCTAGTATTGTTGGGTCTCTTACAAAATGATAAATGTTTGGTGTTATTTGCAAATTATAGCATGTGTTTTTAAAATGGCCTTATTTGCATTAAGATGTAAAATGCACTTCAATTTTATTCTCATGCACCATAAAAATATTTACAGTGGCAGGTAGCTCTAGTGGCATAAAGATATACGCTGTATTTGTCTCCAAGTCCTCTGGTGAAATCCTAGCTCGGTACGCTAATCGGTCAGATGTTGAAGTGTGGATCATACCAACATTTGAAAACTCAGCATGGTCGATCTTGGCAATCTCCTTTATCTCCCTTCTCGCCATGTCAGCAGTCTTGGCAACCTGTTTCTTTGTTAGGAGGCACAGGATAAGGAGAGAGAGGACAGGGTGGGATCCAGATGTCAGAGAGTTTCACGGCATGAGTAGTCAACTAGTGAAAGCCATGCCAAGTGTTGATTTTACGGTGGTGTCAGAGGAGAGTTGTACTGCCAGTACATGCGCCATTTGCCTCGAGGATTACTGTGTCGGGGATAAATTGAGGATTTTACCATGCCGTCATAGTAAGTTCTGGATTCTAGTTTTATCTTTATTACTTGCATTTTTTTTTAAGTTAAATAGTCTCGTAGTT
>JARJHM010001214.1:0-51318 GCA_033356055.1 Carex pumila | reverse complement strand
AATTGTGGGGGCAAAGATAAAAGGAGCTAGCTAGATCATTTGATACTTGCAAAGAAATAACTAATTATTAAGAGAAATAATAACAACTGATTCGTACTCTAATTAAATGGTTTATAATATTATATATAAGGTAGGGTTTTTGTTTAAAGTTTAGAACAATTCGGATAGTTAAATAAATTAAATTCAAAGAATAATATACTCAGAGTTCGCCAAATATTTTTTAAATTGCAAACTAACCATAGAAGATTAGAAGATATTTAACAATTGATGTCACAAGAAAAGGAATTATATATATTTAATATGCCACATGCATAGTGAAAGAGGGCTAATTATAAAATGACCAACATTGCTTTTAAAAAGTAATTCACATTTTTGTATCAAAATTTCAACTGTGTCCGCCAGATGGCTTGAGGTTGATTGATCGATGTAGCTCCAGTACTCAATTACACTGTCTATTCTAAATTTCTAATAGACTTATAGCTTTCATAAAAAAAAATAATAGACTTATAGCTAGCTAGCGTTGTTCCAGTATGTAGCTACTACCTCACATTCACAACAATAACAAGTAAAAGGTTAATTCGATGAATATATATATATATATATATATATATATATATATATATATATATATATATAGAGTACGGCTAACGCGCTTTTTTTAGTATATCAACAATATGTTTCCGGTTTCTAAAATCTATCGAATCAGCTTCAAATGACAAATCTAAACCGTTCATTTTGTTCTCCATATTAATATGTGCTTGGAGACCAAATTTTACATTTTTCTGAATTTTTTTACCATTTATTAAGTCACTTTGAAAATTGCTGATCCAACGTTAGCTTAACAAAACAGTAAAACCGTTGGATCAACGATTTTCAAAGTGGCTTAATAAATAATAATAAAAACTTCAAAAAAAATGTAAAATTTGGTCTTCAAACACATACTAATATGGAGAACAAGATGAACGGTTCAGATCGACTTTTTGGATTTTGAAATTTCAAATTTTGACCGTGTGTATTTCGGCCCATATGCTACCGAAAACACATTAGCCTATTTCTCTCTCTCTCTCTCTCTCTCTCTCTCTATATATATATATAGATAGGCACTGTGCCACCCATCAGATCTCTTCCTTGCACATGCACTGTAAGGCAACTGCACACATGACCCGCAATCTTTCATTTCAGTATTGCATCATTTGGAAGTAATTTCAAACATAATATGTATAGAGTGAGGCTATGGATGGTACTATGCATAGCACTACTTTAAACAAATCCCAAAATAGAAGTGAGCTTCTAAATTTTCAATCTTTAGCTAAATTTTCAAATCCCAAAACATGTTCATGAATGTCCCTCCTACCTAATTACAAAATCAAAGAATGAGCAACAAAAAACCAAAATCTCAACGAAAATCCAAACTCAGTTTTTTTAAGATATTAGTTGTAATTATGTAAATTAGTCCTTGGTTTTGTTTTATTTATATTTGTGAAATCATGCAAAGCTCATGACAGTAAGCTCCCATTGGGAAATCAGCTTCACATATATTATCTACATAACTTCTTCTTTATGCCTATGTACATATTTTGCCCAAAATGAAGTTTTCAGAAGATTTAATTGGGAATCACAAGGCAACCATGCTAATCCATGATAATAATTTTGTTATTGTGCCTTCATCTCATAGTATCTTTAGCTAAAATTGGGAGCCAATTGTTCCCCATTTTAAGACTCATTTTTCATAAATAAAAGCAACAAAATCAGAAAAATGCAAACAATTGTTCCTCATCTTCAAATCCTTACTGCAACAACGCCTTTATAGCTCACTGAGACATTAAATCAAACACCAGCACTTATAATCACTAAAAAAAATTGTAGACTTATTGCAGAATACTAGTAGAAAATTACCAGATCAAACATGCACTATCATATCTGATTCCCTTGAGTTCCATATGAAACAAAACAAATCAAGCTTAGTAAGAAAAGAAGATGAGATCAGATGAGCTTTCTTTCTTTCCCTTCTCTTCTCAGCATGTCTGTCTATGTTCCCTTCATTTAAAAAACAAGATCAGAAAAGTAATAAAAAATGATGTAAGAATATTAGAAAAGTTAAGGTAAGGAAATTGGGGATAAGTAACTAACCCTGAAATGAAAAGTTTCGCTTAGACATTTTATGGAACAATTTGTGTGCACAAGTAATATGAAAGTATGTACTTCTTCACATATGCCTTATTCTTCTTCTTTCTTCTTCACAGATCAGTAAATTTATCACAAACAAAGCTGTTTATCACAACGAAATTGGTATGCATACGAAATTGCAACACTTTGGTTCCATTTTGTGGCTTCATGCAGAGGAAAAAGGAATGCCCATAAATCGTCCCACCAGTCCATTTTGCAAATTAGCCCATTAAAATGAAACATAGAGTTTAACCAAGATCTGAAAGGACCAAGAGAGAAGAAACTCACGCCTTTCGTTTTGCGGATCTGGCCTCTGAGGCGACAAATCTGACAACTGAGTTCAGCATGCATAGAATCGATTCGCACCTGGATCTCGTCTCAAAACTCCGACGGTCTTCCCATGATGAGAACTGCAAAAGAACAGATCAAATCAGAGAAAAGACGACAAAATTTGCAAAAAATCAAACGAAAATAGAGGTAGAGAGGAGGCGGTGCGAACGGGGAGCGGCTTGGGGGCGACTGAGTCGACTGAGGCGGGAAGAGAACGGCTCGGTTGAGGCAAAGGGGAACGGGAAAGTGAAGCTGCGGGGGACCGCGGAGGAGAGGCTGTGCGGGGGAGGACTTGAAGAAAAAAACCGTCTAATCTGAGAGAGGATTTAGAAAAGAAAAAGGAGACGATAACGATATGAGGGAAGTGAGAGAGGTTAACCGTCTAATCTGAGAAAATATTTGGGAATATGTTATATAGAGAGGTTAACCGTCTAACTGGAATTCGTATCCTCTGAGATATCTCAAACTGTACATGACTTTATGGAAAATCCCAACCGTTCAAATATGTTATGCACGACTCTCAAAGCAAACATAATACTGACCTCAGAGGATACGCACTCGTCTAACTGCACAGAGGGTTTTGGGGCAGTCCGCATCCGTTGGTGAACGAAAGTATTCAAGTGCCAATTAAATTATAAATATATTTTTTATTCTTTTTTGGAAAAATATATTGAATTAGCTACAATTTGTTTGGAATTATTTCACATGAGTTCTAATTTTTATTCATTGTAATAATTTTTCACTTGAAATTCTTACAATTTATTTGGTATAAATTAGGTAGACATTCCCATTTTGTCAAATAATTATGTTTATCATTTGTAATAAATTTAATAAAACAGTGGTAATATCCCGTGTCAAATTACACTAAAGTTAAAAAAATAATAAAGTTGTAACTATATTGTAAATAATTAAAATATTTGTGCATAAAATTTGGTGCAACATAACTAATCGTTTAGTTCATAATTAAAACCACAATAAATCTAAACAATTAAACGTGAGTGATCCTGTTTAATTTTTTTCTTTTCAGATCTTAAGTTAGTTCATAGAAGAAAAAATAAAAATAAAAACACATAAAAATACGAGAATATTTCTAAATATAAATATAGGAAGAATGTTCAAAAATTTAGTTACCTAACAAGTCACGTGTAGGGGTGAAAATGCGTCAGATGTGGAACACATAGTGGTAAAATCATATTTGTATACATTTCTATTTGTTCAGATCCAAATACATATCGTATATTAAATAGATATGGATATGGATCAGATATTAAACGGATAAAAATACAGATCAGGTATCAAATATTAAACATATACAAACACATATATAATTTGAATACCTAATTTAAATATTGTGACATTTGAAACTGAAAATCACATCAAAATATTGGTATGAATTTCTCTCTAAACATATATGATTCTAAAACAAACAGATAAAAACACGGATATAGATGCAGATACTAATAATTGAATATGGGTAATTATTCCATTATGTATTTGAATCCGCACAAATAGATATCGAACAGCTAAAAAGTTGTGGCTACAAATAAGTATTTGTATCCATATTTGTATCAGCTTCTGAGACCAACACTGTATTCCAATCCGTATCTATGTAGTATCCGTCCATATCCGTATTCGAAAAATAAACTTAATTATGCTAATTATAGTAAATTATACTAAAATAAACTAAATTCTACTAATTATATTAAAATATACTAAATTATGCTAAATATGCTACATCATACTAAATTATGCTAAATATACTAAAATGTACTAAAATATACTAAATTATGCTAATAATGCTAAATTATACTAAATTATGCTAAATTATACTAAAATTATTCTAATTACACTATATTATACACTAAAATAACCAAAATTATGCTAAGTATACTAAATTATACTAAAATAAACTAAAGTGTACTAATTATATTAAAATAAACTAAATTATATTATGTCAATTACATTTTCCCTTTTAAATTAATTACCCGTTCAAAATTGAATTGCAGTCTCCAAAAGAGACCACACAATCAAATATTAAATTATATACTATTTTACATAAGAAAAAAATATCAGGCCACCGAAATTTTGGTCGCCCTATAAAAAAATAATATATACTATTATAAGAAAAAAAAATACTAGGCTACTGAAACTTTGGCCGACCAAAAAAAAAATTATATACTACAAAAAAATACTAGACTGGTGAAACTTTGACCAGTCTGGAGATTTTTTAAAAAATTCAACCAAACTAATCAGATTAGTATTTGAATATTTGAATATGAAAAAAATCGAATATTCGTGAAAAAAAAAATTATTTTACTTAGTAAACAAAAAAATGTAGATCAAGTCTTATGATTTATAGAGGTATAATATATTTATTATAAGAAATATATTTATAATTTTAAATTTAAGTTTATTTTTGTTTTTAAATGTCAGAAGTTTCAAAATAAATTATTAGCAAGTGATCCATTTTATTTAGATTTTATAATAAATGTCAGAAGTTTCAAAATAAATTATTACCAAGTGATCCATTTTATTTAGATTTTATAATAAATGTCAGAAGTTTCAAAATAAATTATTAGCAAGTGATCCATTTTATTTAGATTTCAAAATAAATGTCAGAACTGTTAATTCCCAGCCTTTTGTTTTCATTCTCAAATCAGATTTTGACAATTCAAAACAACATTCGAAACTATCACAAATAAAGTCATTGTAAGTATGAAAAATGGCATATAACTAAGGATTTTTTCTTTTTTAACAAATTACTAATTTAATATATAAACCAAAAATCTTTAAAACTTAAATTATTCAATTTTCATACTTAAATTTTATTAATTATGATTCATATATTTAAATTCATCTAATTTGATTATCTGATAATTATTCATTTTGTATTCATATTTGAAACCGTATTCGTGAATTATTCGGTCTGATCGGTAAAGTTAATTATGGTCTGACTCGGCTTGAATCGGCCAGGTTTGTCTTCTATGCTCCTCTATCGATTATATTCAAGAATATTCTTCGTTAAATGTGATCATTGATTTTACTTGTCATAATTGAAAAGGTGAAATTATAATTTCTCACCGTTTATAGTTATTAACTAGTATTGTGCAACAGAATTACAGAGACATGTTATAGAGAAAAAGTAAAATTTCATATAAAATATATATATTTTCATTAAAAAAATATGAAAAAAATAATTATTCAACAATACTTATAAATGATATTAAAATAGATTGATTTAAAATTCAAATTAAAATAAAAGGTTAAGAAGTCTAATAAAGTTTATATACCTTCTATATATTAAGGAGAACAAATATTCAGCTGTTACAATTGGAAAAATATAATAAAATTAAAAATATAAAATTAATATGAATACCTTATCATCATTCAAAATCTCCTGGTAAATTATATTTTTGATATACACTTCTGGAATATCAATTTTAATAATATTAAAAGTTTTTAAGATTAAACTTAAATTTGAAAATCAATATTATAACATGAGTCCAATCATCCTCATATTATGTCCCGATTTTTTTATTTATATCTAAAAAAATAATTAAATTAAAAAGAACTAATTTAGTATAATTTAGTTATTTTAGTGTAATTAGCATAATTTAGTTTTTTTTTAGTATAATTAGTATAATTTAGTATAATGTATCATAATTTAGTATAATGTATCATAATTTAGTATAATTAGCATAATTAGCATAATTTAGTATAATGTCGTATAATTTAGCGTAATTTTTGCGGGACAGCTCAATCCATTGTATTAAATTATACTAAATTATGCTAATTATTCTTATACTATACTAAAATATACTAAATTATGCTAATTATACTAAATTATGATACATTATACTAAATTATACTAATTATACTAAAATATATTAAAATAAACTAAATTATACTAATTATACCAAGTTATACTCAAATAAACTAAATTATACTAACTGTATTAAAACAAACTAAATTATACTAAATCAATTACCTTAAATTGACCTTCATTCAGGTTGTTTTTCTTATTAATTCAAATACCCGTTCAAAATTGTTCGACATATACATATACATAACTTGCTAAATAAATTCTCAAATTTGAGATTTTCATTATTGTTGACAATACAATAATGATCATAACATTAGGTTTTAAGAAAATAAGGAGACTCTGAAAGCTTATTAAATGAAACCATCAGGACCACAACCTATTAAATGAAACCATCAGGACCTTTCTTCACTTATCAAACGGTCTGAAAGCTTAATACTTATAAATCATCTAACTTCGCTGCAGGAAAATAAATTCAGTGCTCTTTAATTTCAACGGTTCCGATCGGCCAACAGACGAGGTGTTTATGTGCGCCTTCCTTAACTCACAAAGTAAGAGTTTATGAAACATAGAAAATAAAAGAGGAGGGATCAAGTTACAACAAGTATTTTCTACATTTTCAAAGTCTAAATCGTCGATCCAAACCGTTAGATGTGATCCCTACAATAAAATGTGCTTGGAGACCAAATTTGACATTTTTTGAAATTTTTTTACTATTTATTAAGATGGATACAAAAACTAGTCAAATTCAGACCATTGAATTTTGTACTCATCTTAATAAATAGTAAAAAAATTCCAAAAAATATAAAATTTGGTCTCCAAGCATATTTTATTATAGAGATCACATCTAATGGTTTGGATCGACGATTTGAGCTTTGAAAATGTAGAAAATACTTGTTGTAACTTGATCCCTCCCCAAAATAAAATGAAATATAATCCGGATATTTAATCATGATGGTGAACAAAATAATTTTTCCCATTTTAAACTTGTTATGTCAATACACATATATCTCTTTAATAAAAATTAACCACCAATATAACCATATTTTTAATAAAAATATACTAACAAAAATATATATTCATCTGCAAGAACATATAATCCTGTGTGCACCAGGTCTATTCAAACAAATAAATAATTGTATTGGTCCTCTCTCCACCATCCAGATATTACGAAGTTCAATGTCTTTCTTAAAAAGCAATGCAAAATGCAACTTAAATCTCAAATCAAGCTATAGCGATTCTCATTCAGATCATGAGAACCGGTCCACAGTACAAGAATTGGTTTGGAATAGGCGCAGACTCGGGCGACTTGGTCGATTCAACACAGTTCAACCCGTGTTTTCCTCTAAAACTCACTTTCCGAGTAAACCGGGCCAAAATAGGATCGGTAAAGTCGATTCTGGTCCGACTGGGCCGGTTCCGGTCTGAATCGGCCGGGTTTGCCTTCTATGCTCCTATGTCGGTAATATTACTTCTCAATTTGATTTGGCGCGAATGTAATAACTGCCCCTAAATTTTTGCTTTTAAATTAAATTTTACAATTCGTACCAATTTGTATCATTATAGTCCGGCGCCAAATTAAAATTCTCACCAATTTGAATTTAATGTGCAGTTATTACTTATTCCCACCAATTGAAATATATACGCCCCCTGCGTTCTCTGTGAGTTAATGATCAATCTGTTTTTCTAGGTTTCTTCTCTTCTCTCTCAATCTCTATTTCAGCAGTAATAATGAATTCACTTCTTATTTTTGGTTAAGAAAAAATTTATTTCTTTTATAATCAACCCCCGAATTGCTCTGTAGAAACCCCTTGTGGTCCATGTTAGATGTCAGTTTGTTCCATGTTTCAGTCAAATTGGATTTAGTTATGCAAATTTTTACCATCCATCTTATCGATTGATTGCAGATTTTGAAAAATGGCTGCTCAACAAAATTGGCCGTCACATGCACGCCGTGCTAGAATTGTAGAAGATGAAGGGAATGGTATATATTATCTATTTTATATACATATGGAGTTATTAATTTGTCAATAAATATGTCTAATACAATCTTGAATTTTTCGTTCGCAGGTTTAATGGCAAATATAAGAAATGTACGTGGTGTTGTCAAGGGCCACAAGGCAACAAAAAAGTGGCGTGCAAGTAAACCGGGTAAGCTCCCGATTCAGTTCTCTACAAGACTTGGTGGCGCAGTTGGTGTTAATAGGAGATCATTTATTGATGAAATAGTTATTCAAATGCGACAACATGCTCCACTCGTAGGAGTCGAAACATGGTCCAAAGTTCCAAACGGTGAGAAGGAGAATATTGTAGAGAAAGTGCTGGTAAGAATTATTATTTTTTCAAGTTATACATAAGCAGCACAATCTGCTTATGTACTGGTCATAGGCAACTAGTGAGAGGAGGTCTTCGTGACTTAAATAAGGCTCTTAAGTTTGGCCATGGTGTGATATTGTAACTTGTAAGGTCACCCATTGAATCAGCACTACTTTAAACCAAGAGAAATATTTTCTCTGTAATTCTAAATCTTACAAGTTCTTATAAGCCATGGTCTTTCCGGATATCTTGAGGCACCGCTCATCCTTCAAAGTTTCTGAATTTAACTAATATTTGGATTTAGACGACTTGAACTAGTTTGAAAACAATTGAGAGTCCATTTGAGACACATAGTTTATGCAGTTGACAAATAACATGAGACATATAGGTTTACAGTGGGGGGAGTTGTGAATTTAATCTAAATGAGGGAGACAATAGAAGCTAGTAGTTTCTTTTAATTCTAATAAGGGTAAAATAGAAATTATAAATTTAGATGGTTGCTAAATTTAAAATCTGCTTATGTATTTTGGTAAAGAAAATTCATTAGTGATGGTATGAATTCCTATTTTTTCTAATACAGGATCATTGGGACTTGAAAGATGATGAAAGTATCAAACAAAAGATATTAAAAATTGCCGGTCAAAGGTACAAAACTTGGCGCTCCAACTTAGCAGCTACTTACCGAGCATATGCAACTGATGAAGAACGTCTCAATCACAAGCCTGAAGAGCTTAGTATGAACGATTGGAAGCATCTCATTTACTATTTTGGTACAGAAAAATTTAAGGTACGATTGAAACACTTAATGGGTAATGGTGACCTGAGTTGAATAAATTAATCGTTCCTGCTGAAATGAGTGAGAAAGGATTTTGAATAGTTAATATTAATGAATCTCCAGATTTATATATATGTCTATTTCTCCTTGACCAGTTGACCTTTAACAGGTTTAAACACAATTGTAGTTACCCTAGTATTTTTTCTTTTGCTTGCTTTTCTAGTTTGACTTGTGTAATCCTATGAAGAGAGCTTGAAAATCAGAATTAATTTAAAAATACTCTGTATCAATACTATTATGATAACATTGCTTTTAACTAAGTAGAATACATTAATCTGCTCATATTTTTCCCCAATTTTACTATAGTTTTGTAAGCTAACTTTCTCTATTTATATATTATAGAAGAAGAGTGAAACAAATTCAGCCAATCGGGGAAAAAGAAAGTTCAATCACAGTTGTGGGAGCAAGTCCTTCTCTCAAATGAGTTACGAAAATGTATGTACTATTCTTCAATTATTTGATTAAATATTCATTCTTTTGGTTGTACGCCTTGAATAACCACTAATTGTGGTTCATCTTAAAAATTTTCAATGGCAGCGTGATGAAGATACACAAGAGGAGCCTAATGACCTAAATTTGTGGTTAATAACTCATACCAAGGATGGCAAATGGCTTGATGCAGCATCGAAAGAATTATATGTAAGTACATAGTATATATTCTAGTTAGCATTTTTTTCGGGAAAGTTGACCCGTCTCAGTAAAATACAAGAGGTATAAAATGGTGGAATTTAGTCAACGTATTGATAATAAGAAGTCCAAAAATACAAGAGATTCAATAGAAGTTACAATATACTACTGAGAAGCCCAAGCCATCTGTAGAAATAAAAATTACAAATTTCATAGTTTTATTTTTTGTTAAAACTTGATTATTTCAATGTTCAAAGTGTATGCTATATATATATATATATATACACACACACTTTTTCTAAACGTACCTCAACTTCTATTATTAGGATAATGTGCAGGCCACTATTGGAGAGAGAGAGAATGTGACAGGAGAACTCTTGTCTCCTGTTGAACAAAATGAAATATTTCAGGATGTTGCTGGCAACGGGTCAGGCTATTTGCATGGTCGTGGCTACATGGCCAAATCGACCAATTCAGATGAATGCACGAATGGACAACTCAAGGAGTGTCTGGAGATCAATGAAAACCTTGCTGCCAGAATGGAGGAGGTTCAAGAGAGTAATGCCGAACTCAGAGCTGAGCTTGCAGAAGAACGTGCCACACGGGAAAGACAACTAAAGGCAATGGAAGAAAGTATTCGTCAACGTGTGCATCAGGAGATCATGGCTGCCTTTCGACCAAAAATGTGAGGTAAAAAAACTCAATATGTTAAATTTAATTGAACAGTAATGTCTGAATTGTTGTGTATGAGAACTATTATTTAATCTTTTTTTTTTGTGATGAGAACTATTATGGATTTGTTTAGATTTTTCTGAGTTGTTGTCTGAGTTGTTGTGTATGAGAACAGTAATGTATGAATTGTTGTGGATTTGTCTAGATTTTTCTGAGTCTGCAAAGGTAATTTTGGATAAAAAAATCAAAGATAAACTTAGGATATTTTTTTAGAATTACATAGGTCTGTTGTGGAGATTCTTGACAAAATATGCACAGCCATGTTGGAAAATCTGCTATATGCTCAACAAAAAAACTTCACCAAAATTTTGTATTAAATTTGTGAAACAACAAGTATTTCAATATTTCTAAGATATGGATATGTCTATTAAAACTTGAACTAAATGTTTCATGTGGTCAGACTGGGAGGCTTGGGTTACATATTTGGAATGGAAAAAAAAATATGATTAGTATAAAACAGAAAATGCAACATCAGAATTTGCACTAGCTTGCACCAATTTCCGCCAGTATTGTTGCAATTTTGGAAGTAGTACATAACTTCTTTTTATTTAATTTATGTTACCCAAATTGTACATACTTACAAGGATTGACCGTTAACCATAATCCAATTATGAAACCATCAAGATTTGTAATACAAAACTCAGCAAACCTTGTTTTAAGAGAACAGTAATGGGTCCGGGTAGGAGCTGATCCAATAACCCATTGGACAAGTGTCTGCTGTAGCAAATCGTGGAATGTTCGCCCCATCAGCAAAACAAATGGCTAGTGGACTTGTCAGCTTATGGCCCTTTATTTCATAACTACAATTAACAGCAATGGACTTCTGCAGAGCTGCAATGTGACACTTTAAAATGGGATCTTATTTACTAGAGTACTGGGAAGACTAAAATGAGTACCATCTGATCCACCATAGGGGCTTAGAGAAGTACTTAATAGAAATGACCAAAGGGCATATTGGGACTTCCAAAAAAGTTGCCTAATGGCAGTCTCAATCCTTGAAAAACCAATTTAAGTAAATTATGAAATTTTTAACCCCTCTTTACCGGGGAATAACTAACCAGGCATCACAGGCAAATTGATAAAAGGTATCAGTAGGAACCACTAAGACCTTCCCGTCCTTTATTATGTCAATTGCCTCTATTATTGCATCGATTGCCTCTTCAACATGGTCCTCAGATGATAGGAGAATGAACTCAGGCTATGATCCAACACCCATATGTAGTTGTTTTATGCTTTGTGTCATTCTGACAAGCTGGGCCCCACAAAAACGCTTCTGAAATGAGGAAGATTGAAAGCTCAGTGTGAACCACTAAAGGAACAAGCTATAAATTAAGAAATATATGCATTATTACTTTAATTGTGTTTATACCCCAGTTCTAACTGGTACAGCTTGAACCAGTTGTGTGCATATACTGTGCTGTGAAAATGTGGTCATCTAACTTTATATTTGAACCAGTGGCTTTTCAGTGGGGAATTGATACAAACACCTGAAGTGCAAAAAATATTTTACAGCAGCCACATGCTTTGTAGTTTTATAAGCAGAGTAAATTATATTTGTTCACTCATTCGTTGATTTTTTAATCATGCAAAAGAATAAAATAAATTAGGCACGCAATTAATACCAAACCAATTATTAATAAAATACTTTAATGAATTGAAAAAGGCATGACATGAATTGAAACCGATCAAACCAACAAAGGCTTGTTGTACTGCCACAATCTTCTGATTCTAGATCAATTTTCAACTACCCAGGTTTTCCATATTACAAAATAAAATAAAAATCCAAAACAGTACTATTCAATACTAATTTTTTTTAATCAAATTACTCAGCACATGAATTACGGGTGAAATTAGTTTTGTATTTAATAATATTTTTTTTACTAATCGAATAATTTTTCTATTAATAATCCAACACAACTACCAAAAATGATAAAATAAACAAGTTACATACCTACAGACGGACAAGGTCTATGAGCTGAGCTGAACGAAACGAAGTAAAACGAAATTGTGGCCATTGAGCTCTACCTCGAGTTTCCCAGGTCTGTCTTGTGAAATTGTGGCCGGTACCAGTTCTGCACAAATTGAATATGCAGTTTATAGTTAATGGAGTCCAGAGATAGCGTCGATGAATATGCCGAAGGAGGAGAGTAGCAGATTTTTGGGAGATGAGCGGATGAGAAGTAGGAGAAGGAGAGAGTGTGGACGGTAGGAAGGAGGTGGGAAGGAGATGGAGCGGAGGGAGGCGAAGGGAGGTGACGGAAGAGGAATAATCTGGAAGGAGGTGCCGCAAGAGGAGAGTGGCGGTAGGAATAGAGAAGGGGGCGAACAAAGTCACGAGGAAGATGGAAGGGCTTTTTGCATCTTTACCCCCCAATGAAAGTTAAAATATGACCGGGCAATCCAAAGTATTTGATCTGGACAAACATAGCTTCCAACCCATGCGGTTGCAATAAAATAAATTGGTTGCAATAATTCTCTGACGGGCAACCAATTTTGCTTGTTGCAATTGATATTATTTCGTTGTAATAAATCTATTTTATCGCAACTAATTATTTTGGTAGTAATATAATTAATCTAATGCAACTAATTAGTCTATTAGTTGCAATAGGTCGTTGCAAAAGATCAAATTTGGAGTAGTGATATATTATGATAGCTTGCCAATTAATTAGCTTAGTGTTGTTATTAGATGCCAATTGAGTTTATTTTTTTAATGTATGTAATTGATAATGACTAGTACTGAAACGTTTTCAAGTATGGTCCTCATAATAGATTTAATTGATATTAACGTTTCAAGTGATGCCAACTGAAGAGTCATCTGTTATATATTTAGAATGAACTCAATAAATGAAACAGCCAATAAATAACAGAAGCAATTAAGCCTTTAAATTATGTTAAGTCAATAAATTAAATATTGTAGCCAATAATATTATTATGTATATGCATGATCTTATGTTATATGTTATATGGTTTGTTGTCACCAAAGTGGCTAAACTAGAATGATTCAAAATATATATATATATATATATATATGAAATATTATGGATCAAAGTTTATTATATAGTTTGTTGTCACCAAAGTGGCCGAACTAAAATAATTTATTATATATATATTTTGGATATTATGCATAAAATAGTCACTTATCCATACTAATGTTAGAATGCCTTTTATACAAAAGAATATGGATAAATTGACGTTTACTTATCTTTAGAACTTTGGGAATTACCCAAAGGTAATTTATAATTCTATGATTAGTAAGCATAAAGTAGGTAAAATAATATTTTGGTCAAATGTATTTTGTATATCCAAAGATAACATGTATATTTGGCTAAACATATTTAATTACCTAATAAAGTTTTTATGGCATTTTTAATGGTTTGCCCTAGTAAGAACTGTTGCAATACTATGAATAAAACAATGTCTAAGGCAAGTTCTGTCTAGGAAAATCGGAACTCGAAGAGATCCATGGTGATCCCTGATTTTCCTGGGAACTTACCTGGTTGTGATTTCGTGTGTAATAGTAACTGGCCCAAAAGGCAACCATTGATAAAATTATGATAATATATTATAGTATCTACCCAAAGGAGAATTATAATATATTTTACGATTTATTTTCTGAATCTATTACGTTATTATTTATGAGCATTCTTTGTATTAATTTTCAGCTGTTTCACTTCATTCGCATGCTTCTTCTGTTATTATGTTTAATGGGTTAAACTTTTCTGAATGGTGCGAACAAGTCAAATTCCACTTAGGTGTTTTGGATCTTGACTTGGCACTATTGGAAAAACAACCTACTGCTATTACTGATGAAAGCAGTGAGGAAGAAAAGTTATATCATAAAGCTTGGACACGGTCTAACAGATTAAACCTTATGTTTATGCGAATGACTATTGCCAACAACATTAAGACTACTATTCCACAAACAGAAAGTGCTAAGGAATATATTCAATTTGTGGAAGAAAGATTTCGTTCTGCAGATAAGTCACTCGCTGGTACTCTTATGGCAGAACTCACGACCATTAAGTTTACTGGGTCGCGGAGTATGCAAGAGCATATCATTGAGATGACAAATATTGCAGCAAGGCTAAAATCTTTGGGGATGACTGTAGATGACTCATTCTTAGTGCAATTCATTCTTAACTCTTTGCCGCCTGAGTATGGACCATTCCAAATTAATTATAACACTATTAAGGACAAATGGAATATTAGTGAATTGTCCAGTATGCTTACTCAGGAGGAATTGAGATTAAAGAAACAAATGAGTCATTCTGTCAACCTCGTTGGTGAAGGAGCTAGTAAAGGACCTAAGGAAAAGGCTAACAAGTATAAGAAAAACAAGAAATTGGTTGCTAAAGCTTCACATGCCGATAAGAAGGAACAAAACGCAGATAAGTGTCATTTTTGTAATAAAACTGGACACTATCAGAAAGATTGCCTAAAACGAAAAGCTTGGTTCGAAAAGAAAAGTAATATTAATACTTTTGTATGTTTTGAATCAAACTTAGCTGAAGTTCCTAATAATACTTGGTGGCTTGATTCTGGTGCTACATCTCATATATCCAATATAATGCAGGGATTCAGTTTGATCCAAACCATAAATCCAAATGAGAGCTTTTTGTTGATGGGAAATCGTATGAAGGCTCCTATTGAAGGCATAGGAACTTATCGTTTAATTTTGGATAGTGGTCATCACTTAGACCTGTTCCAAACTCTCTATGTACCTTCAATTTCTAGGAATTTGATTTCTCTCTCAAAACTTGATGTTTCTGGGTTTTCTGTTAAGTTTGGAAATAAAGGTTTCAGTTTATTTAAGAATACTTGTCTAATTGGTTCTGGTATTCTTAATGATGGATTATATAAATTGAATCTTGATAATGTTTTTACTGAATCCTTACTTACAATTTATCATAATATTGGAATAAAACATAGCATGGAAAATGAAAAGTCTGCTTTTTTGTGGCATAAACGTTTGGGTCATATTTCCAAAGAAAGGATGGAAAGATTAGTAAAGAATGAAATTCTTCCAAATTTGGATTTTACTGACCTTGATATATGTGTGGATTGCATTAAGGGAAAGCAAACCAAACATAACAAGAACGGAGCCACAAGAAGTAGTAAGCTTCTTGAAATTATACACACTGATATATGTGGACCTTTTGATGTTCCATCCTTTGGTGGAGAAAAGTATTTTATCACTTTTATTGATGATTATTCACGTTATTGTTATATTTATTTAATTAAAGAAAAATCTCAAGCGGTTGATATTCTTGAGATATATGTCAATGAAGTTCAAAGACAATTAGAGAAAAATGTGAAAATCATAAGGTCAGATAGAGGTGGTGAATATTATGGAAAATATAATGAAACTGGACAATGTCCTGGTCCATTTGCAAAGTTCCTCGAGAAACATGGTATAGTTGCACAGTATACTATGCCTGGCACACCTCAACAAAATGGTGTAGCAGAAAGGCGTAATCGGACATTAATGGATATGGTTAAGAGTATGATGAGTAACTCGTCATTACCTAAATCAATGTGGATGTATGCACTAAAAACTGCGGTTTATCTATTAAATAGGGTTCCTAGTAAGTCAGTTTCAAAAACTCCATTTGAGTTATGGACTGGAAGGAAACCTAGTTTAAGACACCTTCATGTTTGGGGTTGTCTAGCAGAAGCACGAATTTATAATCCACATGAAAAGAAATTGGATTCTCGAACGATTAGTGGTTACTTTATAGGTTACCCAGAGAAATCCAAAGGATACATATTTTATTGTCCTAATCATAGTCCGAGAATCGTAGAAACCGGAAATGCAAAATTTATTGAGAATGGTGAAGTTAGTGGGAATGATGTAAAACAAGATGTGGATATTAATGAGATAAAGGTAGATATTAATTTACCTGTAAGTATTCCTTTATCCACATACACTCCAAGTGTAGTTCCAATTGTTGAACAACAATTTGGCAATATAGAACAACATTTAATTAATGAAATATCCCATGAGGAAACTAACTCACAATCATCTAATGTAAATGAATCACAAGGAATACCATTAAGAAGGTCTCAAAGAGAAAGAAGATCAGCTATTCCGAATGATTATGTGATTTATTTACAAGAAGATGATTTAGGAATCAATAAAGATCCGGTTACGTTTTCACAAGCTATAGAAAGTATTGAGTCTGATAAATGGATTAATGCCATGAAAGATGAGTTAAAATATATGGAACAAAATAAAGTCTGGGATCTCGTTGAGTTGCCAAAGAATTGTAAACGAGTCGGCTGTAAATGGGTCTACAAGACCAAGTATGACTCAAATGGTAACATTGAACGATATAAAGCTAGACTTGTTGCTAAGGGTTATACTCAAAAGGAAGGCATAGATTATAAAGAGACATTTTCACCCGTCTCAAAGAAAGACTCATTAAGAATAATTATGGCTTTGGTGGCTCATTATGATTTAGAGTTAAACCAAATGGATGTGAAAACGGCATTTCTTAATGGAGATCTTGAGGAGAAAGTTTATATGGATCAACCTGAGGGTTTCTCAATTGAAGGAAAAGGTCACATGGTGTGTAAGCTTAAGAAGTCAATATATGGACTTAAACAAGCTTCCCGTCAATGGTATATTAAGTTCAATGATACCATAATATCTTTTGGTTTTCAAGAAAACACTGTTGATAGATGTATATATCAAAAGATCAGTGGGAGCAAATTTATAATTTTAGTCCTATATGTTGATGATATCTTACTTGCTGCTAATGATTTGGGTATACTACATGAGACTAAAGATTTTCTCTCTAAGAATTTTGATATGAAAAATATGGGAGAGGCATCTTATGTGATAGGAATTGAAATATTCCGTGATAGGTCACAAGGTTTGTTGGGATTGTCTCAGAAAGCTTATATTAAAAAAATTCTAGAGAGATTTCATATGGATAAATGCTCAGCTGGAATTGTTCCAATTCAGAAAGGAGATAAATTTAGTCTCATGCAATGTCCAAAGAATGATGTAGAACGTAACGCGATGGAATCTATTCCATATGCTTCTGTTGTTGGAAGTCTAATGTACCCGCAAACATGTACAAGGTCAGATATTAGCTTTGCTACTGGAATGTTAGGCAGATATCAAAGCAATCCTGGCATTGATCATTGGAAAGCTGCAAAGAAAGTGTTGAGGTACCTACAAGGAACAAAGAATTACATGCTCACATATAGGAGATCCAATCAACTTGAAGTGATCGGATATACAGATTCAGATTTTGCTGGATGTCTTGACAGTAGAAAGTCTACTTTTGGATATTTGTTCCTTTTATCTGAAGGAGCAATATCGTGGAAAAGTGCTAAACAATCTGTCATTGCTTCATCCACAATGGAGGCAGAATTTGTGGCATGTTTTGAAGCCACAATTCAAGCATTATGGCTGCGAAACTTTATTTCAGGACTTGGGGTTGTCGACACCATTACCAAGCCGCTGAAAATTTATTGTGATAATTCGGCAGCAGTTTTCTTCTCAAAAAATGACAAATACTCTAGAGGTGCCAAGCATATGGAATTAAAGTATTTTGCCGTTAAAGAGGAGGTTCAAAAACAAAGAGTGTCTATTCAGCACATAAGGACTGACTTAATGATAGCAGATCCTTTAACGAAAGGTTTACAACCAAAGACATTTAAGGGACATGTACAAAGAATGGGTCTTTATTGTAAAGATGAATGTATTTGACACTCTGAGCTCAATAAAGTGTTTTTGACTCTTATTTTCTGTTACTTATGATAGTGTATACACGTGATGTTTTCTTATAACAGAAAAAAAAAATGAACATTATGTGGACCGTTATGAAATTTATATAATCTAAAGACCTATTTTGATAGATTGCAGATATTGTAGTATATAGAAGGAAATATGCTTCTTAAAATAGTGTATGACCGCCATAACTCGTATTTTGTGAAATATTAAAATATGGTAATTACTTATGAGGATTAGTTGATTTATGCGCGCTTATGAAGGTGCTATTAAGTAGTGAAGTTATGTTGTTCGATTATCAGGCCAAGTGGGAGAATGTTAGATTAATTCCAATTAAGTGGCCTAGATAATGGATGTAAATGTGTTGAGAGTTTTTAGTCTCTTAAGGTCATCAAATAAATTGTGTAACTCTTAGTGTCATGAATATTGAGAGTTTCAATTCTTTTGGTTTTTCACTATTAATAGCACACTAAATCTAATCCATCCATTTGGTATTTGATGGACGTACCAGATTAAAGCTAAACAAGTATAAATAGGTCCTATCCCTACCCATTAGAGGTTACACACAAATATTTCCATCTCAAAGATTTGTAACATTAAGAGAAAGAGGGTCAAGGGAGAGAAACCATTTATACAGCAAGTTGAAGTAGTATGTAGGGATGTTCATCGGTTCGGTTCGGTTGAAACCGAACCGAACTTGGCAAACCAAAGTTATAATTCGGTTTTAAAAATAGAACCGAACCGAACCGAACCGAATTAGCATTGCAACCGAACCGAACTGAACCGAAGTTTTATTTCGGTTTATTCGGTTTGTTCGGTTCAAACCGAAATATATTATTTTTTTATTTAAAGCAATTAATTTATAATAAACCGAAGTATATTAAGAAATAAACCGGAGTATTATGAAATAAACTAAGATATTTAGAAATAAACCAAGTATTTAAAGCAATTGATTAATAAATAAAGCGGAGTATTAAAAAATAAACCGGGGTGATTCCGATTAAATTCATATTATATGAAAGTTCGGTCGGTTCGGTTATTTCGGTTTTGAAAATTTTCAAACCGAACCGAACCGAAGTTATAATTCGGTTTTGAAAAGCCAACCGAACCGATCCAATAAACCGAAATAACCGAACCGTTTAAACCGAACTAATTCGGTTCGGTCCAAAACCGATTAAACCGAACCGTTTGAACACCCCTAGTAGTATGGCTGCATCTTCCGCATCAGGTAATTTTACATTTGTGACGATTATATTGTTCAAGATCCGAAGGATTATGTTTAGTCTATATAAATAATGCATAGAAACTTACACAAACTACAATTACCTCTATGTCATTGTCTATGGTTTTGGGAATGCCAACAACTGCTACTTTGAGGCCCCTCCTTTGAATTTCCTACAAATTCCAAATTTTGGAAATAAAAAATGTTATTGACTGTTATCTGTTAACAGTTTAATAGAAAGTCAGGAACATTTTTTGTTAATAAATTGCATTAAATTGTCATAACATGTACCTCATATATGATGGAGGCCCCTTTCTGAGTTCCGTCACCTCCGATAATGTACACCTGTGGATTAATTTATAATACAATCAATGAGTAATTGGCTACTATGACCTTCAATGTCATGTTGGATATACATGCCAAAATTCTTCTTTCAAATTAAATAAGATTCCTACTTGGTTAATCCCCCGATCCTGAATTGCATCAACTATTTTGACAGTGTCATGGCCTCCACGAGATGTACCGAGAATGGTGCCTCCTCTTTTATGAATATCATTGACCAGTTTAGGTGTCAACTCAATGTTATTGCAAGAGTAGAATCCTTTATAACCTCCCTAAAGAAAAAACAAAACATATATATTAGCAGTAGGCACATAACTGCCATCTAGTAAACTACCAGTCAGGAACTGTTCTTACCTAGATTTTACTAGTACAAGTCACAAACTAATTATGGAAATAATATTTTTAACTAAAGCATATATCAAATTTTAAATTGGTATGTAGTTAGGAAAATGCTCAAAAGAAAAACCTTACCTTTATACCGAGGATTTTGGTGACACCATATATGCTGTACAAGGCACATACAAGCTCTCTCACCACTGTGTTAAGTCCCGGGCAGAGGCCTCCACAAGTCACAATGCAAGCTTTTACCTCATCAGACTCAAAATATACCTAACAATATAAAGAAAAAAAAATACTGTCATCATTTTAGTTGAGATATTAATAAGGACTAAAAGGATGATGAAAAAAAAAAGTGCAACCTTTTGACGAGGACCGGCACGCCTGAAATGTGTGCCCTTTTTACTGTTCTTTTGAACCACAATCTAAAGAAAATAAAAAGAAATTTAATTTTATATATCCCCACAAAAAGTTATATAGAAGAGATATTATCATGCATAACAATATAATTTAAACACAAAGCGTTGCTTCTAGTAGTATTACACAAGGTTATTATAAAAATTGTTTTAAAAATATAGTACCTTTTGTGCAACGGTATCATCGACATCAACAAAGTATTGCCTGAAAAGTGAATGCCATCACATGATATTAGTAAAGCCTAATAAATATATAGTTTTTTTGATAAACAAAACCTAATAATTATTAATTACTTAAAAAAAATAACAAGAAAATTAAATTATTACTTGACAACGGAGTATGCAGGATTGTCTTGCAATGGGTTTGAGTGACTCTGCATATGATGAAACAAAAGACAGTAAGATAAAAGTACATTAGTCTAGTGAAGATTAGATTATGCTAATAATTTAGTATTCGGTATAATAAATCCCCTTTATTTGCTGATGCAAATGCAAGAAATTAAGAATACTCCTTGTGAAAATTTCTAACACTTTTTAGGTGTTGAGTCTTGACCACAAAATTTTAAGAAAAACTTGTTCGTCAAAGAAAACACGTGGTCAAAAGTTCCCAAGTTATCTTATAAAGAAAAGGAATAAACTTAATTAGAACAAAAGAACAATTTTGATTTCTCCTTTGGAATTTGGAAATGTACAAAAATGGAACTTTGGTTCGTCCTTCCTTAAAGGTTGCTGATTCATTTTATTTCTATTTATAACATCACGAAATATATATTCCTCGCCTGCATTAATATTTGATCTTTTGAAACTATCTTGTACAAAATATCAATATCTATTAATTTAACGGTCCCTTTATAAAGTAAATTTTAATCATGAACTCAGATAAATAACCAAATATACTGAACTTTGTTTGTAAACATGTATATATGTTGCGAAAATTCTTTGATTATTAACTTGGATGGGAAAAAAAAGGAACAAATCCAGTGTGTGTGTAATAGAGAGAGAGAGAGGTACATGAAGGTCCGGTATGTAATCAGAGAAATGAGGCACATCCTCTAAGACATAGCCACCATCGCCAATTACAATTTTGGGTTTCATTTTCTCTGTGTTCTTGATCTTCCTCTTGGCGCTTTCTAACCTTGACATGCCACCACTAATTTTCTCGGCCAGTAAATTTCTCAAGACCTTTGAAGGAGAAGCCTCGAGCTCAGATACATGGCCGTTTGCGTTTGATTTTGAATTTGGGGTTGAATCAGAAGTCCCGAGAGAACCCATTTGTGATTTCTTGGTTTTTGTTTCGAGAAGTGTTAGCTTTTCAGTTTGTTGATGAGAGGGGAGAGGTTTATGTTTCATGGAGGCGAAATTGGAAAGAGAGATTATTTATAGGAAAGGGGGGGGGGGGGGGGGCGAGGGGGGGCGCCAAAACAGGATTGTTTGTCTCAGAGCATCAACTAAAAAATAAGGGGGAATTTCATGTATACCCTCAAAAACTTCAATATTACGTATTTTTCCCTCTAAATTTTAAAATTACATATTTTCCCCTCTAAACTCCAAAAACTCACATATTTATCCATTTTATTGTATTTTATAATCAAATTTAACATCTTGTAAACTTGACAACTACTAGAAATAAACTGCATGAGAGAGATTTTTTTTTTAAAAAAAGCATAAAACTTAAATTAGAAGGATACACTTGTTAGTAATATTTTTATTGAATTTTATAAATTTGTAAGTAATATTTTATTTTATTGAGTCCACATCTCATATATCCGACTCAGATGGACAATATCTAAATTAAACTTATGACTAGAGTTTTCATTCGTAAATTTAATACAAATGATAATGAATCTCGTTCTTTAATAAAAATATATGTTCAATTTTAGTAAGAAATATTTAGAAAATTAATATTAGAGAAACAAAAAAAATTAAAATGGTGCAAGACACTATATAATAATTCTAAAACGATCTAAAAGACTAAAACATTAATAGTGAAAGAAATTGAAAAATACTAATCAAAGTAGCAAGTACTTGTAAGAAATAAGAGGTTCGCTATGACAAAGCGGATTCATCTTTTATTTTCGGGGGAATTTCATGTATACCTCTCAAAAACTTCAAAATTACGTATTTTTCCATCTAAATTTTAAAATTATATATTTTCCCCTCTAAACTTCAAAAACTTACAAATTTACCTATTTTATTGTCTTTTATATTAAAACACATCCTAGATTTATAAAATACCAATTTTACCCTTTCATTAAAGCATAAAACGTCCATTTGACTCAAATTTGAATCTAAAGAGTTTCTCTATCCGAATTGCTTTAAGATCCGTACTCACTAAATCAGCACGAATCTTGAAGCAAACACACATAGATGTTAAGCAGCTTGCACAGATTTAATGTGTTTCATGGATGGGGATTGCTTTAAGATTCATGCGTGCTAGATCAGCACAGATCTTGAAGCGAATATGTACATATTGAAGCAATGCACTCGGATCGGACGGTAGAGGAACCCTTCATCTTCAAATTTGAGTCCGATGGGCCTTTTTATGTTTTTAATAAAGGGTACAATGGGTATTTTATAAATTTAGAATGAGTTTTAATATAAAAGATAATAAATAGGTAAATTTGTGAGTTTTTAAAGTTTAGAGAGGGAAATAATTAATTTTGAAGTTTTTGAGGGGTATACATGAAATTCCCCCTTTATTTTCCAAAACAAAGAATTAATCGCTTGGTCGTTTGTGGTTGAATTAATTTAAAATGAGTTAATTTGCCTCCGGTTCCTCGTCCCGGTTTTGTTTTTGAACATGTTGATTGTTTGAGTTTGCCAATCGTGTTTGACTACACCGAATCCGAATGGCTTGTAACATACAAAACTGCGGAGCTTTAAAGCCTTTGCCAACAATTACGACTGGAGAGAGAGAGAGAGAGAGAGAGAGGAGGCTAAAGAATTTGCGAATTCATATCCTCTGAGATATCTCAAACTTTGCGTGATGTTATGGAAAATCCTAACCGTTTAAGGATGTTCTACACGAATCTCAAAGCACACACCCCTACATCACCCCGAATAGACACTGGAAACGTAGGTCACCCAAAAGTTCAGATATCTCAGAGGTACGCACTCAGAATTTGCCAGGAGGTTTCCAGTTCAGAAATCACCACGAAATAGAGCTAATTTACGGTCATGCCACTAACGGTACCTATGTACGCATGCATCTTCTGTTTTATTTTTGTTTCGGTACCTCTTTCTAATTATAAATGACATCAGAGCCTCACGAAATTGTATAGATATCTAGTTATCAATTTAAATATATGTAAAAATTCATGGCAAATCAGATTAGCCGACCTTTTAATAATTAGTTTCAAAATTAGATATTTAAAAATTCTAAAGTAAAATTTTCGAAAATAGAAGGGATATGAAAGATTTTCAAGCACCAAAATATAAAGAATATGAAAGATTTTTATTCAGTTTTAAGTACTATCGAGTATCGACATATATTCATTTTTCCCTATCAACTATTTTTCTAAGATATGTTTTTCCTTCTCTTGCGATTCTCCACCGTTGTTGAGTGCTTCTCTCGCACGTAAATTTGATGACCTCAAGTTTTCGGAAATTTAAATTTTCTATTTTTTTATTGTTGTAAAAAAAGATAAAAAGAAATAAATAATAATAAAAAATCTGCACCCTATTCGAATTAACCGTCTATAGAAGTCATTAAAATAATCAAATCTGCTGCCACGTGCTGATTCTAATCATCTTTCTATATATATTAGAAATAAAACTACAAATTAGTAAACTACTTGAAACCATACACCAGTTGACATTTGATATTAGACGTTTTGCATCCTATTCACTTGTATTGTTATTTTATGCAATATTTTTATGTTTACTTAATTACATAGCACCGTACCTCTATGTTTAACTTTAAATTGACTTAATTTAATTTATTATAAATAAAAATAAATAATAATACAAGATACAAATAGAGTATTTTAGTCCTAATGAGACGGGAGTAACTTAACGCAAAGTAATAGGCTGTCAAATTGTTTTACAATAAATTAAACGATCGACAAAGTACAATTATGGAGGAGAAGTATTGAAAATTTTTAATTGACAATCTGTTTTGTGAAGTATATATTCTAAATTGTTTAACAAATTTTATTTGCAAAATATCGATTTGCCTAATTTTTTTTTTTATCCAAATGTCTCTTGAATTAAAACGAATGTAATGAAAGAATCGAATGCCGATTGATACAAAAAAAATGATATGAATACTTTTCTTAGAAAAAATATAAAAAAGTGTCACAAGTTTACATAGAGGTTAGGTTTAAAAAATATATTTAATTCGTCTACTGCCACGTGTTGAACCCCAGCTCTGTTTGCTTTCGCCTGGTTAACAACAAAACAATAGCAACTCTTAGAAAAACGACAATTTATAAAGAATTAGAAAACTGCCTTAAAAGATTGTTTGGTAAATTACGATACAGTACTAGAATAATATTATGTGAAAGGTAATTTGACAGAGTACTACAAAATAATCTCAATAAGCGATAGGAGCCGTAGTCGTTCCGCCAACGTGCCACAAAAGAATAATAAAATATTACGCAACAAAATGCTAACGGTCAAAAGTCCGACATGGACCCCGTGGTCATATTTTTGTCGTGTCAAAAACAATGGACATTGCTTTCCCAATCTATCTGAGTCTAACATGACTAATGAAATTGACGCAATTTGGGGTCGCTCGTAGCTACCAAATTACATTGGGTGGGGGATCATTGGGATCTTATGTGACCATTACAATTTTGGAGAATTGTAGCCATTATGCTAGAAGCCTAGAACTACACCTAGTGACGCATAGTGGTTTGCAAACGGGCCGGGCCGGGCAGACCGGGCAAAACTCATGGAGGGGATGGGTAGAACATGCACGGGTACAACAGGCACAGGTTCGCGGGTTTTTTTTTTTAAAACCCTGCCCTGCCCGTTTCAAACATGTGTCCGTCTTGTTTTTTGATTTTTAAAGTCCAAATGATCAATTCAAACCGTTAGATGTGATCTCTATATTAAAATATGCTAGGAGACCAAATTTTACATTTTTTTTGGAATTTTTTTACTATTTATTAAGCCACTTTGAAAATCGCTGATCCAACGGTGGCTTAACCAAACAGTAAAATCAGAAGTTACCGTTGGATCAGCAATTTTCAAAGTGGCTTACTAAATAGTTAAGAATTTCCAAAAAATGGAAAATTTGGTCTCCTAGCACATTTTAATATGGAGATCACATTTAACGGTTTAGATCGATCATTTGGACTTTAAAAATCGAAAAACGACTTGGTTGCATGGGAGGCTAGGAACAATCGATTGTATATTAGCTTATCTCTCTCTCTCTCTTTCTCTCTCTCTCTCTCTATATATATATATATATAGAGAGAGAGAGAGAAAGAGAGTATGGCTAAATTGCTACCGGTAGCACTTCAACCTAAGTGCTTACGGGGTCATATTTTCTTATTATATGTTCAAACAACAAATCCAAATCATTAGATGTTCAATCTATATTAAAATGTGTTTGGAGACCAAATTTTCTATTTTTTGGAATTTTTTTACTATTTTTTAAGATGGTTTATAATCGTTGTTTTTTAATGGTGCAGAATTTTAATAAAACAGTGATTTTCAAACCATCTTAATAAATAATAAAAATTTCCAAAAAATGTAAAATTTGATCTCCAAGTACATTTTAATATAGATTGAACATCTAATGGTTTGGATTTGTTGTTTGAATATCAAATACTAAGATATGACCTCGTAAGTACTTAGGTCGAAGTGCTACTGGTAGAGATTTAGCCATACTCTCTCTCCCTATATATATATAAAGAGAGAGAGAGAGAGATGAGCTACGCTACTTCATCGAGTAAAACGCATTGGTGCTCCATGGCACTATATTTTTATTTTGAAAATCTAAACGACTGATCCGAACTACTCAACATGATCTCCATATTGAAATGTGCTTGGAGGCCAATTTTTACATTTTTTTTGAATTTTTTTACTATTTATTAAGCAATTTTGAAAATCACTGATCCGATGGTTCAGAAATTTTTAATGTTTTTTACTATTTGCAGCAAAACAACAATTTTCAAAATTGCTTAATAAATAATAAACAAATTCCAAAAAATGTAAAATTTGGTCTCCAAGCACATTTCAATATGGAGATCACATCTAACGGTTCGGATCAGTTGTTTAGACTTTCAAAATGAAAATATGGCGTGGAGTACAAACGTGTTTTACTACATGAAAATCATGTTTAACGGTTCAGATTTCAGAGCATATGTTTAACTTTTAAATAAAGATATAGATTCATAGTATTCATCGGTCCGTAATATGCACATTATCATAGCCTCGTGACCAAGTTGTATATCTGGCTTAAAAAAAAAAAAAATACTGTTAGTTAACTGAGTTATCAATTTTAAAAATCCAATGCATTCAATTATGCCTAAGGTTGTGTTTTGACGCTTTTCAGAATATTTGTTTCTACATTTGAAATTTAGTAATTTACATATACGTTCTTGCTAAAAATAAATTATTTAGGGGACTCATTTATGAATTTATTTATTAAAATGAATAAATAATATTTGCTTATATGGTCGCATTGATATTGGGTTTTATAAAACATTTTCACTTACCATACATTAATTAGCGATATTTAATTTGACCATTTGGCAAGGAGGTTAGGTATCTATTATTTGATTCAAAACCTACCACAGTCAAGGAATCAAGGGTGCATGTCAAGTTGTCAACATTCCCCTTTTCTTTTCCCCTCTTTTTCAGTTTTTCTTTTCCTCAGAAGTCAGAATATAAAAAACTTGCAACCGCACGCCATTTCTCAGAGCCGATGTTCTTCTAATAGGCCAAGTTAATTTATTTAATTTATGCATGGACCTAGTTGTTACAATAAAATAGTATTTGGCAATCAGCATCATACATTTCAATTGCGCTTCTAATTCTAATTAATTAGTACAAGCATCATACATTTCAATTGCGCTTCTAATTCTTATTAATTAGTACAAGCATCATATATACATTTCAATTGCGCTTCTAATTCTAATTAATTAGTAAAACAATGTTAGGTTGCTGATCTATCATAATCCTTCAATTAAAATAGCTAGGCCAATACCCCCTTCAACACAATAAAATAAGATCAGGAAATTACTTTCAGCTGAAAAAATTAATCAAAAAATAAAACATTGTAATCCAGCGTTCTTCATTTTATTAAAAAAAAAAAAAAAACTTTCAGCAAACAAAAAAAAGATGGGTTTTTCTAGCTTTCCAATATGTCAGCCTTATGCGTCGAATTAATTAGTCTTTCTTGCTACAGAAATATTTAGACTGTCTTTGCATTCTAATTTCAAAAAATAAGATATATCTAGCGCAAGTAAATAATGTATTATCTTTCAAACCGAAGATTTTATGTTCAAATTTTGAGAACTTAACTTTTATCTTATGCTTAAAAACAATCTTTTAATCTACTGATAAATGACAATATTCTCTGAGTATTTATTGGTTCAAATATCGAAAGCTAGTGATAAGTCACAATATTCACCAAGTATTTATCTTTTCAAATATAGTAAAATATCGTATATGTTTGGAGTGTCTCATACTTTACCAATTTCGAAAGACAAGAGTTTGGAGTATCTCATATTTCCAAACGACGAATCTGAACAGTGAGATGTGATCTCCACATTGAAATGTGTTTGGAGACAAAATTTTACATTTTTTGGAATATTTTTACTATTTATTAAGCAGTTTTGAAGATTGTTGTTTTGCTGTAAACAGTAAAACAGTAAAAAATTTTGGACCATCAGATCAGCGATTTTCAAAATTGCTTAATAAATAGTAAACAAATTCCAAAAAATGTAAAATTTGGTCTCCAAGCACATTTCAATATGGAGATCATGTTGAGTTATTCGGATCGGTTGTTCAGATTTTCAAAATAAAAATATAGTGCCATAAAGCACCAATGCGTTTTACTCCATGGAGTAACGTAGCTCATCTCTCTCTCTCTCTCTCTCTCTATATATATATAGAGAGAGAGAGAGAGAGAGAGAGTATGGCTAAATTGCTACCAGTAGCACTTCAACCTAAGTGCTTACGGGATTATATCTTAGTATTCGATGTTTAAATAACAAATTTAAACTGTTAGATATTCAATCTATATTAAAATGTGCTTGGAAATCAAATTTTACATTTTTTGCAATATTAATCAACAGCTCCCACTTAACTTCCTCTAATACTACTCCACAATTCTTATATAACTTTTTGTTAATTTTTTCCTTATCAATAAAAATCGTAAGATGGTAACTTCCCACCTTACCCTCAAAAATAAATATACCTTGCTATAAATTTATTAGATTAGATTATAATTCTTAAGTTAAAGAAGTGACTTTTAAATGATTTGTTTAATCATCATACCGTAGTGGATAGATATCTTAGTAGAGTTTCAGCTATCATCCGGTCCATTATTCTGTACGATAATTCCCTATTTAATTATAGTATACGCGGTACTCACAGTTGCTAATTGTATAGTATTTTGTGTTGTTAGTTTGTTAGCATGAAAATCACTATTTTTTCAATTGCTACGTGAAACTTACACTATTTTCAGTTACAGTGGATCTCAAACCTTGTAACGCTCCTGTCAGTACCACGTGGTTCACCCTCATGGACGCTGGAATTCGTCTCCTCTGAGATATCTTAAACTTTGCGTGACTTTATGAAAAATCTCAACCATTTAAATACGTTCTACACGAATCTCAGAGCACACATAATACCGACCCCTACATCACCCCCGAATAGGCACCGGACACGTCCGTCACGTAAAAGTTGAGATATCTCAGACGATACGCACTCTGGAAGCGGGACTACACAGAAGAATCAAGCAAATAACTATTTGACCTGTTACTTTGATGAATTTGATTCACATCATAGTCGTCTCATGGGGTCCACCACATAAGATCTTCAGCAAAATAATCCAAGAAAATTAAGAAATTCCGAAATTCATAGTTGAATTAGATCGCATGATGTTTGGAAACTTTAGCATTCGCTCTATTAATGACCAGTATTTCAGTATTTTTAAATGCAGCTGCACGTACATGTATTTGTAGTCTGCACGTACAAGTAATTAAACTATTTAATATGTACAAAAAGTTATTTTTTTTAGTTTTAATTCTGCCACTTTTTATATAGAGATCATTGTTTTTGTCACTAGATCAAAAGATCTCTTGTTCATTCAACTATTTAATTTATTTATTAAAAGAATATTAAAATTCATTCTGATTTGAATAATTTTATAAATAGAAACGAATCATATTTCGGGTAATATGCGAAACCCAATCCAAAATCTGAACAGGATGGAGTCCAGCTAATTGATTTTTCATGTTAACCAGCTATTTTTATACACCTTTGACCTTTGACTTTTGAGTGACTTGGAATCCGATCACATGTTCTTGTTTTATACAGAAAATATGTCTCTAAGATTACTGACACGTGAATTTAAATTGAATTTTGATATTTAAATATTAAATATAATTTTACTTCAAAATACGTCTAAATTCTATGTGTCTGTGACTTTAGAGGTAAAAATTTCATGTTCATTGAGATTCGGATACCTAAAGAAGTATATCAGATGTTCTAATTCATTTACTCTGGGGCCCACCCATAAAGTAATTTGACTTGGTCCTATCGCTTTGGATTCAACAGGCACTGCCTAAACACTATTAAGGCAACTTTGAATGATAATCCAATGAAACAAACAAAAATAAAATAAAATAAAAAGAATTATGACAATCCAAGTGGAAGGGAAATAATATTTGAATGCGGTTTTATGATTATGGGCCTTACGACAATCCAACTTTTTAAATGAAATTTTGCGATTTTGGGCCTAAGAACTACCTACTAATAATTCCTGAACTTCTGACTTTGTAAGTATGAAATATTCCTAGCTAAGTTCATAAGAATTATTAAATTATTATTAAATTTTTGTGTTATTATTCAAAATTTGATATGTTATTATTTTTAGAGTTACCATTTCCATTTGTTATCCTATGTGCTCAATTATCCAACAACAATTAATTTCATATCCATATAAATCTATATTTATAGGTTATTCTCAATTAAAATCTACATATACAATTGCATACCGTATATATATACAGTGACGTTTTGCATACATCAATCCCCGGCCGAAGAGCTTGTAAATTTTCGCTTTTTTTAAAAAAAGCTGTTGACTTAAATCACTCGATCAAAACAGTTCCTAAATCAAAATAAGCCCGTGACTCTTTCAAAGAAGCAAGCTAGTTCGAAATAAATTGATGCTGATCTAAAAAGCTATGTTATATTTAATAACCGGTCCCTATCTCAGAACAGCTCCTCTCTCTATTTGATAACCGGTCTAAACATGGTCCATGATTTTAAAAACAAAACTGTACATCATACATACGCTAAGTGCATGTATTCAATATTTTATAATTATTGAAAGTTCTTCTTAATTAATTTCTTTCTGAATAGCGACTCCTACAATTCCTTTCATCTGTCCTTGCAAAAATATAAAATCAGTCCGATTCTATTACCAACTCAATCAGTTTTATTCTAGGAGTAAGGCTACGGTGCTATGAGTTGCATAGAGGGCTACGGTGGTACGACTCAATATTTGAGTTTTCAAAATTCTAACGGTCGATCCGAACTGTTCATCTTGTTCTCCATATTAATATGTGTTGAATGCCTACTGTTGAACGAAAACTTCAACTAAATTTTTGAGACACTAACCGAGGGTTCCAATACTTCATCACACCTCATATTTTATATCTTCATTTTCATATATATTATATTATATATACATATATATACATATATTATATTATATATACATATACATATACATATACATATATTATATTATATTATTTTTTTTTACGTCCGTAAAAAATCCGGCATGAAAAATATTGATCTAGATTATTTGTAGCAGTCTTTCGAATAAATCAAATTATATAGTATTCCATCTATTTTTTAAAAAATATATTAAATACTTATAATACTTCAATATAAAAAATAAATAAAAACTGAAAAAAAAATTTCCTAAAAAAAAAAAATCCTAAATCCGGAAATTTTTTTTTCCTGAAATAGCAAAAAAAGAAAAAAAAAATCCTAAATCCAGAATTTTTTTTCTGGAGTTAGAACAGAGTTTCCGGAATTTTTTTTTCCGGATTTAGAGTTTATTTCCGGAAATTTTTTTTCCGGAATGGGTAGATTTCGAAAACAACAACTGATTCGGATATTTTTTTAAATTTAATATAAAATTTGGATATTAATAAAAAATTCGGAGAAGCAAGTCGCTGGTTCTCTTTCTATTTTTAATAGCAATTTATAAGATTTTGGTTATCTTGTTAATTTTTTTAGTTGCATCTTTCATCTTTTCATACATTGTTGTATTTGCTTATATTTCATATGCGGTGTTTCTTGTTTATTCAACGAAAAATTGTTAATGCATACTTTTTTAAATTTTTTAATAAAGAAAAATTCAACCACATATTGCGCGCGTGTAATGTTTCGAGATTTTTTTCAATCCGTGCTATGGATTTTTTTTTTCTTTTCAGAATGTTGATAAAAATTAGTTTAATTCGTTATGTATATTATTATATTGATCTCGGCATAAGTCGCTTCATTAGACGCGCGCATGTACAATGGAAATTCTGAGACAACTTACACAATGACCTAATATATAATTACATGTGTTTTATATTATTTTCTTGAAAAAGAATACGGTAAATATTGAAACCTTGCAATAATTCCATGTCGAAATGTAGTAGTTAAATAACATAATTTTATATACTTGACCTTTCTCCTACCACATTCCCTTATTCCCATGGACAATACTTCTCTTCACATTCTAAGTTTCAAGGATTGACCTTTCTCCTACAACATTCCCTTATCCCCATGGACAATACTTCTCTTAATACTAATTTCACCTTCACTTTCAATTCCAGTAATCCCATTAAAAATGAGGTAGGAGAAATGTCAACAATACTAAGGTCGCGTCGACCCTTCAAGGACATTCCAGATATTGAAGAAGTAGATAGTAAATACAAACTGTTAATTTTAACATTCCCAAAACGAGAACGGTGGCTGGCGTCTTCGTTGCGAAATTACAAAGGTTTTTGGCTACCAGAGGGGCTACTTCCAGGTATTATGATGATGGAGGAGACTTTCCAATCTTGCCCCGGTGATGTAATAGTGGCAAGTTTTGTGAAGTCCGGCACCACTTGGCTCAAAGCCCTCACTTTCAGTATAATGCACTGAAATAAGTATGCTTTCTCATCTCATCCTTTGCTTAAACTCAATCCACATGATTGTGTTCCAATCACTGAATATAACTATGCTACGAGAGATGAACAATATCTCGAAACCCTTCCTTCTCCTAGAATTCTTGGAACTCATTTGTCATACTCAATACTCCCTGAAAGCATCAAGACATCAAGATGTCCAATCATTTATATCTGTAGGGAGCCAAAAGATGTGATAGTCTCTCTTTGGCACATGATCACAAGAAATGAAGGGCTCAACAAATCATTTCCTTTTACTAAAGCCTTTGAATTATTTTGTGATGGTGAAATGCCCTTTGGTCCTGTTTGGGATCACGTTCATGAATATTACATGAATAGTTTGCATCCTTGTGCAAAAATTTTGTTCCTGAAGTATGAGGAAATGATGAAGGATCCGGTCAATGGTGTGATGAAGATAGCAAATTTCATTGGATGCCCCTTCTCAGAGGAGGAGATAAAAAATGGTCTAGTGGAAGAGATTGTCGAGTTATGTAGCTTTAATAAACTTAAAGATCTCGACGTTAACAAAAAAGGGGGGATTGGTAATGTACAAAATGATTATTTCTTCAGAAAAGCTGTTGTGGGGGATTGGCAAAACCACATGACGCCTGAGATGGCTATGAAGTTAGACAATATCACTAGAGAGAAATTACATAATTCAGGTTTTACCTATTGAGTGGCAAGAAAATACGACAATAGTGATGTACTTCATGCATTGTTTGTTTAGTTAAGTTGCTGTTACTTTGAATAAAATTGTTTTTCTTTTGTGTTAGTTTGAATAGAATTGTTTGGTTCTTTCATGTACTTGGTTTCGTTTAAATCAAAAAGAATTAAGATAATTCAATTTTGGATTTACGGTTCTATTTCGATCTACCCCACCTTCAACTTTTTAAAATCACGCCATATTGGATTTACATTTCTATTTCTATTTCTATTTTGGATTTACATTCTAGATGATGAGTTCGTATAATCTGTTCCTAAATGATATATCAAGTCAATATATATGAGGGTATTAAATAGACTGCATCCATATTTCGTTCTCATAAAAGAAACCGAAAAAGTTTTCAGTCCCTTAAGCAATCCTAAAGGAACTGTGGAAAAATTTCAGTTCCTTTAGGTGATGTGTGGTGGAGGCTAACTTTAAAAGATTTTAGTTTGATTATATATTCTAACTTTGGCCAGTCAAACTTATTCATGATTGGTTGAGACTTGAATTAATAACAAATATAGTATTAACATGCCATATGATAGAATAAAAAATATCAAATGTGAAAAGAAGAGAGATATATATAGGTCCACGAAATAAACATATTATGATCAAACTAAACACTACTATAGTTAGTAGTTGTTGAATGTTTTCATGGATTTATGGATAAGTTGTTGCTTATGATATTGTTTTTGTCTGTAGCTTCTGTTAATTTGCATTTTTGGCTAGATCAAGTTATTGTTTTTTTTTTATTTTTACACGAAAGTTGTATGAGACTGATGGTATTTTATTAATACAAGTATTCAAATGCCTCTATTTTTTGTGCCTCCATCATGCCTCCATTTTTTAAAACTTAAATAACTCAAAATTTAAAATTTAAACGTCAAAATAAAACCGTTAGATGTGATCTATGTTATTTTATCTATGTGTCCATAAAAAATTTATCATATTTTAATTTTGCTTTTATATAAATCAATAAGTTGAAAAATCAACGTCTAGAAATTATCCACATTAGTATACATTTTTACAAGTTCAAGATGACAACCAAAACAAATTTAAATTGCATAATTTTTTACATGTGCATAGATAAAATGATATAGTTCATATTCAACGGTTTTATTTTGAATTTTAAGATTTAAATTTTGAGTTATTAAAGTTTTTAAAAATAGAGGCATGATGAAGACACAAAAATGGAGGCATTTTAACCCTCATCTTTTATTAATACAAGTATCTGGCAGCTCCTGCCAAGATTTTTCAAAAAAAAAAAATGTTTTCATGGATTAAGGTCAAACTAAATAGATTCTCTGACGCGTAATATATCAAATTAGGGACAGCGAATGGAATTCACATCCCCTCAGGTTACCTGACTGAGTAAAATTGAATCGGACAGTCCAAAGTTGAAATTTTTAACTTGCAACAAATCTCAAAGCACAAATAATACTGCCCCTACGCCATCCCGAACAGGCACTGGCTGAGATTAAATCTGGGCCGTCCGTTTCAATTGTGTTGAGTCAGGTACCTGGAGGATGCCGACTCCTACAATTCAAGAGAGCATTTCAAAAGTAAATAATGTTTGTCATTAATTTTGGATGTTAAAGAGAAGATCGTCAGATTTCTTAAGTGTATATATATAATAAAGCTAATATACACTTAAGTGTATTGTATATTTAATTTTATAACCGTCAGATTTTTTTACCAATTCATGAGAGCGTTTCACAATTACAAAATGTCTGTCATTAATTTTAGATGTTAAAGAGAAGATCGAGTAGTTGAGAATTTATTTCTTTAATTCTCTTACAAACAAGATAACGTGGTTGGTGGTAGGTGGTATGTGGTAGGTGGTAGGTGGTAGTACATAAAATAATAAATATTCCCATCTTATATATATATATATAGGTGGTAGTACATAAAATAATAAATATTTTCATCTTATAAATATATATATATATATATATAGTAAAACTAATATACACTTAAGTGTATTATATATTTAACTTTATGACCGTCAGATTTTTTTTAAAAGTCGTGGTAGCACGACTTTTAAAGAAATTTGATGGTTCTAAGGTTAAGTGTACGGTACACTTGGTACACTTAAGTATATATTAGCTTTACTCATATATATATATATATATATATATATGAGTAAAGCTAGGGTGTGATATGCTCACCAAGAGGGTTTGGTGAGCACAACTCCAAAAGTATATCGGATCGACTTCAAACGTCGAATCTAAACCGTTGAAATCCTTGTACTTCATGAGTGATGCATGTACATATAAAATTTTAAAAGTTTCGAGTTTATTTGCTACATGGTCAAGCGGTCAAAGAAATGATAAAAATTGAATGTATAAAACAACTTACAAATTAAGTTATAAAAAATTTCTTTCTTTGACCGCTTGACCGTGTAGCAAATAAACTCGAAACTTTCAAAATTTTATATGTACATGCATCACTCATGAAGTACAAGGATTTCAACGGTTTGGATTCGGCGTTTGAAGTCGATCCGATATACTTTTGGAGTTGTGCTCACCAATCCCTCTTGGTGAGCACATCACACCCTAGCTTTACTCTCTCTCTCTATATATATATATGACTTGGCTACGGTGCTATGGGTTGCATAGAAAAGTTTTCAAATATCTTAATGGTGCAGAATTTTTTAGATTAAGTGATTTTCTATCTAGCTAAAAAAGTAGTAAATTTTTTTCAAAAAATGTAAAATTTGGTCTCTAAACACATATTAATATGGAGAACAAGATGAACGATTCGGATCGACCATTTGAATTTTGAAAACTCGAATATTGAGCCGTAGCACGATGGCCCTCTATGCTATCCATAGTACCCAAGCCTTACTCTATATATATATTCGGTTTTACAGACAAGGTAACGTGGCTTTACAGACGAGAAATAATGTTACGTATAACTTACCAAACCTACAACTAATAATTGCATGTCTAATCTTTCGGTTCCTATAGAACAACTAATTATACAATCGTATATGATAGTATGAGTGCATGGGTTGATATGCGTAGCCAGCATTTGAGTCGGGAGTGGACAGAAATCGGATTCGAATCACTTTCATAATTCTCTTTCCGTCTTCGTTCATCTACCAAAATGCATTCTGCCTATCGAATCGATTGTAAAATTGCATGTGTATTGCCGAATTGAACAAAGATTTAAAAATATATTTCTTTCCTAATTAGATTAAACAACTCACAAACCATTTCTGAAATCTAAACTGACAATTGGTACTCCGAATTAAATTCAGAAGTAGACAGAATCAAATTCAGGAATAGACAAGACCTATCGAAGAACCTAGACAAAAGAACAAAAAAAATTCCAGAGGTAGGTAGCTGCCTACCCCTGTGCCACTGTAGCTTCGCCACTGACTCTTATATAATATAAAGAAAATTAATTTGAAACAGGTTAAAAAAGAAGTTAACACTATGTCCACCTTCACTTCAAATTCCAATCCTCTTAAGGATGAGGAAGGACAAGAGCTAGTTCTACTGAGGTCTCGTCCACGTGCTGAGGACATTCCAAAAATTGAAGAAGTTGATAGCAAGTACAAAGAGGTAATTCTTGCACTCCCAAAAGAAGAACGATGGCTGCCGTTTTCCTTGCGAAATTACAAAGGTTTTTGGCACCGAGAGCAGCTTGTTCCAGGCATTATGGCAATGGAGGAGGTTTTCCACCCTCGCCCCAGTGATGTAATTGTGGCAAGTTTTCCAAAGTCTGGCACCACTTGGCTCAAAGCCCTGACTTTTACTATAATGCACCGAAACAAGTATGCTTTTTCATCTCACCCTTTGCTTAAACTCAATCCTCATGATTGTGTTCCACGCATTGAATATCACTATGCAATGCGAGACGAACAGTATCTCGAAACCCTTCCTTCTCCTAGAGTTCTTGGAACTCATCAGCCATATTCAATACTTCCAAACAGCATTAAGGCAACAAAATGTCCGGTAGTTTATATCTGTAGAGAGCCGAAAGATGTCATAGTCTCGTTCTGGCATATGGTCACTAGATTTGAAAGGTTTACAAAGAAACCATTTCCTTTTACTCAAGCCTTTGAATTATTTTGTGAGGGCCGAAGTCCACATGGTCCTGTCTGGGATCACGTGCTTGAATATTACATGAAGAGCTTGCACTCTCATGAGAAAATTCTGTTCCTGAAGTATGAGGAGATGATGAAGGATCCGGTCAATGGTGTGATAAGGCTAGCAAAATTCATTGGATGCCCATTTTCAGAGGAGGAGATAGAAAATTGTCTAGTGGAAGAGATTGTCGAGTTCTGTAGCTTTAAAAAACTCAAAGATCTCGATGTCAACAACAGTGGAGGAATAGGTAATGAATGTTTGTTCAGAAAAGCTGTTGTGGGGGATTGGAAAAACCATATGACTTCTGATATGGCTTTGAAGTTGGACGAAATCACTAAAGAGAAATTACATAATTCTGGTTTCACCTATTGAGCGTGAAGCAAGAAGGACAACGGAGATATATTTCACGCATTGTTTCGGTCTTTTTTTTTTTTTTTTTAAGATTCTCTTAGCCTATTATAAGCAGTAAAATTTGTGTCTAAATTCGTGATTCTAAGTGTTCAACATAGTGCAGTTAATTTTGTATTATTTTGAATAAAATAGTTTGGTTTGTTTAAGGTACTTGGATTCATATCATTTAAATATAATTCAAATAATTTAATTTCCGAGTTATGCATGGTTCTGTTTTGGTAATTATAAACTGAACATTAATGTGTAGTGTTAATTTGCTATATATGTTGGATTTTGATATTCAGTTTTAATGTTTAGTTTTTCATTCCTGTTTGAATGGAATTGAATTGAACACATTCCATCTTTATATTAACCCCTTTTGAATTATATAAGAAACAAGAAAGTATTTTTAATGACTGAATAAATAAATTTGTCAGATAAATTACTTTAGAAACTCCGCTCTTTGAAAGTAGAGAAAATTAAAAAAGATCAAACAACCAAATCTGATTCGTTCTTTCAGCTTCATTACTTTTTTTCTTAATCATTAAAAAAATTAATATAATAAAAGAATAAATTATTATTATTTGATGTATTAGTTGGACATTATACATTTTTGTTGCACTTAGATAAAATTAATCAAGAGTTAATACTTTAATATTATTTAGAGAATATTATTTTTATTTATTAGCAAATTTATTATTAATAAAAAAATCAGTGTTTGAACCAATTGAGCCACTGATAAAATTAGTAAACTATTGAAGAAAGTTGATTTAGAAACAACTTTTTCAATCTTTGTTAAGAAGGCTGTGTTGCTAATTGTATAGTATTGTGTTGTTAGTTTGTTAGCATGAAAATCACAATTTTTTCAATTGCTACGTGAAACTTATACTATTTGCAGTTATACCGGATCTCAAACCTTATAACGCTACTGTCAGTACGACGTCGTTCACAAATTCGTATCCTCTGTGATATCTCAAACTTTGCGTGACTTTATGGAAAATCCCTACCGTTTAAATAGCTCTGCACGAATCTCAAAGCACACATAATACTGACCCACTACATCACCTCCGATTAGGCACCGGACACGTCGGTCACGCAGAAGTTGAGATATCTCAGAGGATACGCAGTCGTGGTTCACCCTCATGGACGCTGGCGACGAGGGATATATATATATTTTTTAAGTCAGACAGGGACTACACAGAAGAATCAAGCAAATAACTATTTAAATTGACCGGTACGTTACTTTGATAAATTTGATTCACATCACAGTTGTCTCATGGGGTCCACCACATAAAATCTTTAACAAAATAATCCAAGAAAATTAACAAATTCTGAAATACATAGTTGCATCAGATCGCATGATGTTTGGAAACTTCAGCATTCGCTCTATAAATGACCAGTATTTTTAAATGCAGTTCACCACATATCATAGGATTTTTGACAGTACAACCACTCAACATAATATTTATATTGAAATGTGCTAGGATGTTAAATTTTATATTTTCGGAAATTATTTATTATTTTTTTTAAAAGATTGAAAAATGTTGTTTTTGATGGATTATGGACCATAAAAACAGTGATTTTTGAAATATTCTAAATATTTAGTAAGTAATTTAAAAAAAAATGTAAAATTTGGTCTCCTAATACATTTCAATATAGAGATTATGTTGAGTGATTTAGACCATTTCTTTAAAATTTCAAATATAGAAAATATGAACGTGAAATAAACAAACCCTTTTTCTTGACTCACCAGTGATCCACGCGCGGTGGAACGGTTCGAATTCCCTAACTCAAACATTGAGCTTGGATTCCGACCTTGATCATAATCTGTACGAATACTAATTAAAGATCTCCTTAAAATTTTCAACTTGGACCATATTGACATAGATTCTGATCGGATGATGAATAGAATTGCAGCGGATCCAGAGCCCGGTGAATAGAAATGCAGGGAAAACAAAGCAAATGAAATTTTGACCTTTTACTTTGGTGAAAATGATTCACAACACGATTGACTACATATGGGCTTCACAGTAGATCCTAAACCGAAAATCTTTAGAAAATAAAATTATTCACAAATGACATATATAGCAGAGTGAATTTACTCAATTTCAGAAATTAAAACAACAGGAGAACCTATATAACTTGCACAAACAAATTCTAAGATCACAAGTTATAAGATATATGAATCTAAGAAGCAAATACAAAGTTTCCAGATCATTTTTTTCCACTAACGGTAAGAAGCAGACAACTATCTTTATCTGTTTCATGTCAATGTTATATGACTAATAACATTAATAAAAGGAGGAAGCTGTTGGAACTTGAGTTCTAAAAACTCAAAATGATTAAAATCACTGTTTGTAATATTAATTAGCTTGAGGGGCTAAACTGTAAATCTCATATCTACCCGTTTTCAATTCCGTTAATTACTCTCTGAATTGATTCATAATAATAAGAATTATAATTAGTCCAAACGGTTAGTCTTTGATTGATTATCCATTAATATTCTCATTAATTGTCATATATTTGGATCCGTTTCCTTTCTTAAATTCAATTCTTATTTACTTCACATTCTTACCTGATCAAACAATATAAATATATATAAATCTCTTTCTCAGTCAGAGATAGAGTGAAAAACGAGTAAATAATTTCTCCTTAATAAAATATAAAAGGAAAACTATCTCTCTGTTTTTTTGATATCCGAAAATTCACTCCCACATAATATTTATTCATTATCTCAATTGATCACACTCTGATCTATGCTGGATATTACGGAGTTATCGTCAGTTGCTTCCATGGCGTGCCTAAGGAGCAACAATCCCGGATTATCTTGGTTGCGGTTCCATCTTGCACGATGAGACGGAATACGCTTAAGGAAAGTGCTTCGCACGATCCGGGTAACTTTATTTCAATTTGATTTATTTTAATTAATTTCTAACTATCCGAATATTCTGAAAATTTATACCAACAGAAGCTTTCTATCCATCACAAAGAGTGATTATATTTATACCCTCTAGTAACTATTTTAATTGTTTCTATTTTCTTTGATCTGACTAAGAGTTAGTAAGTTACATTTACCACAAACAGAGAGAAACATGAAGAAAATTTAGTATGTATGAACTAAATGAAACCCTTGATCTTCATCTATTAACCAAATCTAAAATAATGACAAATATGCTAATCAAAATTCCCAAAACCAGAATCAAAACCATATCTTTTTTCACCACAAGTTTTAAAAGATGGCATGTGGGTCCCATCCAAGTTGCCATGGAGATGGTTTTTTCACCACAATCTTTCTGCTTGAAGCAGGTAAAATTGGTACCTATCTTTGCATCCTATTCTGATTAAAAACTAGATAGCCGCATGGCTGTCTCAAGGTTACCCCTAAACCTCGTCAAGTTGAGATGCACATTTTGCCTGTCGATATAGATACGCTTGCTAACATTGTAACCTTTCAGCATGTATATCGAATCTGGGTCCGTGATAACTTGGTGGTCAATCGGGTACTTCTCAAGAAGGGTGCTTTCCTCTACATTTATCTTGTACTCCACATACTTCAGCCCCATCGCCTCAACCGGCAAATGGTAATATGCATTTGCGACCCAATCCAAGCCCCATGGGACCACTTGAAATAGCACTGCACCAGGTCGCAAGAATATCATGTTTGTCATCCCTGCACCATGTACACCCAAGAGAACGTGGCACCGGTTCACCAGCTCAGCGAAGGACTGCAGATTTGACATTTCCTTTGGTGTGGCAACCTCGACTTGGAAACCAACTTCTTTAGCAAGGTTGATTACTTCCTCTTCATTGATTAACATTCTTGACTTACGCCTCGTCATTAGTACCATTAGAGGTTGATTCTTTTGAGTTGCTACTGTTTTTGCCGTGTCATTTGTTTTATTAAATAACAAACTATGAAGAAAACGGAGAAAGTCAATCGTAGTGAGGTTTCCGGGTGCTTCAGTCTTGTTGCATGCCAGATGGCCGTGATAAGTGAGCCCCACAACGGCCCCTGGAAAACAATGAACCTTTCCTGCAGCATCATTACTCGGGCAGATATGATGTCATAGAAAGAGAAAGCAGAGAGTATGCGCTGGTTATCTTGGTTAGAAAAATATGATCATTACGCTAGCTGTTCCCACCAATAATTTTATCAAATATATACATGCCAGTAGGGAAGTGGAGAAGACTTTTTAATTATTTAATGTATTTTGCTTGTAGGCCAGCACGTACTAGGCATTAACAGCAAAAGAATTTGGCATCAATATTTTAATAAGCATCTAAAATACTTCTTTTAATTAAATTCAATATCGCTATGGTAAATTTCTGGTTCCAATTATGATTCTTATTAGATGACAACTCGAAGGCGAACCGTTATGGTATAGCACTTACTAGACACTAACAACAAGAACCGAAGAATGTTCCAATTATAAAATTAGTTAAATTTAGGCTCTGACTTGGCACCTTAATCATAGCAGTGAGGTATATTTTAAAAAAATTATTATTTTAAAATGATATATTTTTTATGTTTCAGACATATTGAGCACAGAAATAGAATAATTTATGTTTTATTGACTTCTGCAGATATGGTATTTAATTATTTCTTTCTAACTGTGTAAATCATGTATTTGCATGACTACAGTACAAACAAATGATCCAAATTTCTAATGGTTCGCATTCCCTACTCAAACTGCAAGTTTGGATTCGAAACTTGATCATAATCTGCACGAATATTAAAGATCTCTTTAAATTTTTCAACTTGAACCAGATTGACATGGATTCTGATCGGATGATGAATAGAAACGTAGCGGATCCAGACCCTGGTGATCAATAGAAATGCTTTGAAAACAAAGCAAATGACATTTTGACCCGTTACTTTGGTGAAAATGATTCACAGCACGATTGATTACATATGGGCTTCACAGAAGATCCACACCGAAATCTTAAGAGAATAAAATATTCACAAATGACATATATAGTAGAGTGAATAACTCAATTTCACAAATTAAAACAACATAAGAACCTATATATATAACTTGTACAGAAACAATTTCTAAGATCACAAATTATAAGATATATGCTAAGAAACAAATGATAAGTTTCTAGATCATTTTTTTTCCACTAATGGCAACAAGCAGATAACTATCTTTATCTCTTTCTTGTCAATGTTACATCACCAACAAGTAACAAGATTAACAAAAGAAAGAGGCTATCTACTACAAAGAGTAATTATATTTATACCCTCTAGTGACTATTTTAATTGTTTCTTTAATCTTTGACCTGACTAAGAGTTAATAAACTACAGTTACAACAAACAAAGAGAGAAAACATGAAGAAAATTTAGTATGTAAGAACTAAATGAAACCCTTGATCTTCATCGATCAACCAAATCTAAAAATAATTGCAAATATGCTAATCAAAACCATATATTTTTCCACCACAAGCTTTAAAAGATGGCATGTGGGTCCCATCTAAGTTGCCGTGGAGAAGGTTTTTTCACTACAATCTTTCTGCTTGAAGCAGGTAAAATTGGTACCTATCTTTGCATCCTATTCTGATTAAAAACTAGAGAGTCGCATGGCTGTCTCAAGCGTAGTCCTAAACCTCGTCAAGTTGAGACGCACATTTTGCCCATCGATATAGATACGCTTGCTAACATTGTAACCTTTCAGCATGTATATCGAATCTGGGTCCGTGATAACTTGGTGGTCAATCGGGTACTTCTCAAGAAGGGTGCTTTCCTCTACATTTATCTTGTACTCCACATACTTCAGCCCCATCGCCTCAACCGGCAAATGGTAATATGCATTTGCGACCCAATCCAAGCCCCATGGGACCACTTGAAATAGCACTGCACCAGGTCGCAAGAATATCATGTTTGTCATCCCTGCACCATGTACACCCAAGAGAACGTGGCACCGGTTCACCAGTTCAGCGAATGACTGCAGGTTTGACATTTGCTTTGGTGTGGCAACCTCGACATGGAAACCAACTTCTTTAGCAAGGTTGATTACTTCCTCTTCATTGATTAACATTCTCGATTTACGCCTCGACATTAGTACCATTAGAGGTTGATCCTTTTGAGTTGCTACTGGTTTTGCCGTGTCATATGTTTTATGAAATAAAGAAGTATGAAGAAAACGGAGAAAGTCAATCATAGTGAGGTTTCCGGGTGCTTCAGTCTTGTTGCACGCCAGATGGCCGTGATAAGCGAGCCCCACAACGGCCCCTGGAAAACAATGAACCTTTCCTGCGGCATCATTAATCGGGGCAGATATGATGTCATAGAAGGAGATAGCAGAGAGTATGCGCTGGTACTTATTGGCCCACCACGACTGGTAATTGGTTATGATGAGGTGTACATTGGGCCGGAGAATGCTGGAAGTGATAAACAGCGGGATAAGGAGATCGCTGATGTCATGAAAGAAGTTGCCAGCATATCCACCAGCGGAGAAGATGACGGCTGGGACCACATGACTGATGTCACAGGCTGCCAGCGGAGTAGTAGAGTTGGCCTGAAGGAAGTTAACTGGGGTGGTGTGTTTCATCGCAGATGCATCTGTTTTTCTCGGGTACGGGAGAATGCTAATGTTTCTTTTGTCTGCCGGAAGCCTTTGACCGCCAGTTAGGTATATGTCGGTGATGTTAGATGTAGTAATACGGACGGCTACGGCCAATGTAGTGACACACATGTCAGAATTTGTTGTCGAAATGCAACCAATTCCATTCTTAAGGAGGTCTTCTTGACTTTTCCCTGTTAATATTTTAAATTTCAAATTGTTGAATAAATGAGGGTTGACCGGGTGAGTACTGACTATACGAATTATTTGGGTACTATCTTTTATCCTATTTTTTCCGGAGAAAGAGAAGAATAATACTAAGTAAATCGCATGATATATTGCATTTATTGATAATCGACTTCTTTAATATTGTTATGTCCGTGTTGTAAGTCTGTGTTATGGTATTATGCATATTAGATATAAGTCCGTGTTATAGACTCATATTTTTATTTTTAAAATTCAAATAGTTGATCTGAATGTTCAACAAAATATAATTGTTGACCAAATTTTATATTGTTTTAAAAATAGTTTCTATTTTTTTATGTAGGTAAAAACTCACTTAATTTGAAATTTTTGGATGAGTGATTAATTTTGGACCATAAAGTTAAATAAAGGAGCATTATTTGTTTCCTATCTTTCCAAAAATAATGCAGTATGCCAAGTAAATTGAATGATATATTGCATTTTATGATAATCTACATCTTAATTATTTAAGGACAATAAATACTTAAAATAACCACCTCTTAGTAGTTGTTGTAGTTTTAACCTGATGTTCTCAGCCTCGGCATGCTCTTTGCTTAGTAATCTATGATCATTTTGCTTCATTGATTGTTTGATAACGACAACATGATTGCTCTTGGATTCTCGCAAGTGAACATCCCCTGCATTTAACAAAATGCATCACAATATTTACAATAATTGATACATATATTACTATGACCAAAATATGCCGTACATGAGCGTATGGAGACAGCATCGAAGCAAAGCATGAAGGCATAGATCAATGGAATGAGAAGAAATACAACGAGAGAAAGGAATTTAGAAACTTTGGCCATCTAGCTTTTTGTTGGTTATCTTGGTTAGACAAATATGATCATACGCTAGCTGTCTCCACATAATTTTATCAGTATATATACATACCAATAGGGAAGTGGAGAATACTTCTTAATTATATAATGTATTTTGTTTTGTAGGGCAGCACGTACTAGGCACTAACAGCAAAAGAATTTTACATCAATATATTTATAAGCATCTAAAAATATATTTTTTTAATTAAATTCAATCTCTCTGTGGTAAATTTCTGGTGCCAATTATGATTCTTATTAGATTACAAATCGGAGGCGAACCGTTATGGTAAAGCACTTGCTAGACACTAATAACAAGAACCGAAGAATGTTCCAATTATAAAATTAGTTAAATTTGGGCTTTGACTTAGCACCTTAATCATAACAGTGAGTTATATTTTAAAAAAAAAATGGCATTGACATGATATATTTTATATGTTTCAGAGGCACATGATTACACATTATTGAGCACAAAAATAAAATAATATCTTTTTTGACAGTACAAAGAAATGATCCAATTCTAGCTACAAAACATCTTGTTAGTTAGTTTCCTGTTGTATTATACTAAAATGCTGAAATTTCAACTTTCTGTAAAGCTGATCGTCTTGTTTTTCTTTGATCAATCTAAATAAGGTAATATATGGTTTTTAATGATCAATCAATAAAATCATGAAGTGTTCAGCAAGGAGAAATATATGTTTTTCTTTGTTACTTGTAAATTTCTCTTGGAGCAATTTTTAATTGGAACATGAGGTAGTGGTGATAAAATAAATAAAAAGAGAAAATGTAACGTCCCCGAGCTACGATCTTCTGAAAATTCCTGCATATAAAAACCTTCCCTTTTAGCTTAGTTCCGACGCGCTTTCAACCGCCAGTAACGGAAGACATATTTTTTCGGCCATGCGCTTTCAATTGCCATAACCGGCAACGACACGCTTTCAACTACCATAATTTCAAATACAATATGTATGTTCACAGAATAATATGTGTATGTTCACAAGATAATATGTGTATGTTCACAGGATAATATTTGTATGTTCACAGGATAATATGTGTATGTTCACAGAAGGTGGTCCCCAATTTAACTGCCGATTGTACTTCAATTGTACTTTGTTCATTGACCACGCGTTTTCATCTGGGACTACGCGGTTTCATCTGCAGAACATTCATTGAACTTGTTTATAGGATTGTTTTTATAGTATTACCGTATCTAATGAACTTGTTTATAAAATTAGTGTAAAAAGTCCAGGGATTTTCGAGGGACTGAGAGCCGGAGACTGTTAGCTCCTTCCAAATATAAAGTACAACTCAGCGGTGGGTGGTGCAGAGATGAATTGAGTTCGGTATGGAAATCATGGAAATTTTGCAATGTGGAAGAAGAGGTGCCTCACATGGTATTTCTTTTGTTTTTAATGAAGAAATAAATATTGTTACATGAACTGAAAAGATGATAAAAAAAGTTCAATTATATGAAAAGATTTGCACTAAATTTGTGGTTTTTGTGGTTTGTACGAGTACGTGATAATTCTCTTATTATATGTTGTTTTATTTGTTTTCATAATTGGATTTCCGATTTTAATAATTATTTTTGAAAGCTAATGCGGTTAATCTACAAAATTAAAGAGTTTTAGTTGTCATGTCTTGTCGTCTACAATATTTAAAGCTTAAAATTCAGACTTTTTGATCAGAATTCAGACCAATGTTTGAACAATCTTTTTAATATTAATATTATTATGGATTGGAAGGTTGGATTCCTTCTGTAGCAATAATACTGCAACAATAGTTTCGATGCAATTGGGTGGCAAAGTAAGATATTTTTCATTGGATTTATGCAGCCCATGCAGTGATCCAATAAATCAACGGCGCACAATGCTTCACTCCGCATGTCCATTTTGCACAAGTTACCGAAGACCTTATTAGTATCACAGTTTGTACATAATAAAACCTACCACCTCGACATTCACCTTTGATTAGCACCGGCAAAAAACCTCGTAGCTCATATCTATGATTCACATCTGATTTGATTGCTAACAACTTTTTTTTAACCGATTTGATTTGTTTACAGACCAGTTTGTCATTAGTTTGATCCAGAACTAACGAGCTTGAGCTAAGCTGAACACGCTCGCGAGCTAGAGAGCTAACTCAATCCAAGCATAAATTTGCAAACTTATATTAATTTGCGTTAATTTTATACTATCCAGCTCGGTTCATATATGAATTTGTGAATTTTGTAATAATTTTGTATGAATTTTTGTCATCATGTGAAACTTAAGTATATCTTAATTTAGTTGTATGAATTTGTGTAAATTTGTATGTTTAAATGTTAAAATTTATGTTAGATTAATTACTATCTTATTTAAAATGAAGTTTTGTCATTCTGTCATATCTGATGACTTGGATTTTATAAATATTGAAGAGCTTCATTATTTGTATGATGGTAACCTGATAAAGTTCAGCGAGCTCACAAACCAATTTGGTCCAGTTCGCTTCTAGCTCGCGAGGAATATAAACTAAGATTCCAACTCGGCTCCTAAATATCAACTCACTCAATTCACTCAGTTATTGCGACAAACCGATCACAAACTAAACCTAATTGGTAATGAGCCAGCTCGTTACTACTATATTGTAATGCACTTGAACAACCATATGTCTCTCTCTGTGCTGACTATACTGTTATTTAGTTAGCCCAAAAATAAAAATAAAAACATATTATTTATAGTTCGAACTTTTTCGGGCTGCCCGGAAGGCCCACATATATTTGATTGTTTATATATTTCACTTGTAAAAGTGCTCGCTCGTTGTTTCCCAAGTGCGGATCATGAATTGAACTTGTTATTTCATCAAATTGGGTTTTATTAGGCCTGGTTGGTATGGCCTATATAAAATCTTCAGGAATAAAAGATAAGAGAAAATAGATGAAAGCTCAAAGATTGATATTTTTTTCTATAACTTGCATTAAGGGGCGAAAATTTTCGGAAAATTTCATAATTTATATCCGATTTGCAAAAATTTAAAAATCTGTCCAATATGAGAAATTATTTTGCGGATTCAGACACTGGATTAGCAGAATAATTTCCTGGATCCACGGTTACTCGTTTCGATAAATTATTTACTGGAAATAGGATTTTGTGATTTTTTTATTTTAATTTAATATAAAATGTTATGATTCATTTATTTTTTCTATTGAAATATTAGAAATTTTTTATATATTTTTAAAAAAGATGGAATACTATATAACTAAATTTATTGAAAAGAATGTGACAAATAACCCAGATCAATATTTTTCAAACCAAATTTTTTACTGCCGTAAATTAAAATTAAAAGATTATTTTGTGTGTTATCGGTAAAAAAATAAAAATATTTTGGACTGGGTTATTCAGCGTAAACAGGCTTTCTGGATCTGAAAAATTAATCTGCAGAATATAATTTCCTGAATTAGATATTAATCAAAATTTCGTCATTAAGTGTGTGTTCAGATGGTATAATAAATATTAAGCATCAAACTGGAATTTATACTGCGATAGCCACGGATTGGCTCAATGAAAGCCTTGCATCATTTCTTTTATTTTGCACCACTTTTGGGATACTAGAAGCACCAAATAAAACTGGAATTCTCAAACAAAAAAATATTTTACGAAAATATTTTATTAATGTCTTTGTGGTTGATTTTTTATATTAAAAAATTCATTAAAATTGATGTTGTTGTTACAAGTTTTCTATATAAGTGACATGTATGTTTTGACATAATATGACAAATACGTCATGACTCAAACACTGAATGTAGCTCTATCCTCTTTTTTAGAAATACAACCAAAATCATTTATTTTTCCATATATATTTTTAATTTCTAAAAGAAATGTCTAGCCTAGTCTTAATTGGTGGACACTTGGACGGAGCTTTGTTTCAGTTTGAAGTGAATTATATTGAGTGCCACAATTTGTCATGTCTATACTTGTAATAGAAAACTAAAAACAGCACCATGAATAAATAAGTTTTCTATGCTTATTTATAGAATACCAAAAGACAAGACAACAAAGTAAAATAAGGGCTACATATAAAACATCAGAGATGCAGTAACATGTCAAGTGCCAATGGCAAAAGCACGAATATTGAAGCAGGTATGTAATTGAAGCGATACATAAAAGTAAAATGAGGGCTACACGTAATAGATCAGAGATGGAGTAACATGACAAGTGACAACATTCTAAACAACCGAATATTAAATTAAACACGTATAATTATTTTTTGAAAAAAAACACATATATTTGGGCATTTATTTTACTGTTTTTACTGTTCACAGCAAATCAGTGACTTTCAAAAATACTTAATAAATAGTTAAAAAATTTCAAAAAATATAAAATTTGATCTCCAAGCACATTTCAATATGGAAAACAAGATGAACAGTTTGGATCGATGTTTTGAACTTTAAAATTGCAAAATATGAGCGTGAAGTAAAATAGTCACTTTACTTCGCAACTCACTATAGCTCATCTCTCTATGTGTGTGTGTGTGTAGGCTGTGGCTAATTTGCTGCCAAAATGATTATATAAGAAGTGTTGTCCTGCTCAATTAATTAACAGTCATGGTCGTGCATCCTAGTTTAGGGTCTTATCCTGGGTTTGCTTATTAACAGTCATGTCCACAGGGGTGGAACCAAGGCCTAGGCCAGCTTGAGCCTTAGCCCCCCCTTGGTCCAGAAATTTTACAGAGGATTTATTAATTTTCTTGTTAATTCTTTCTTGTTCCATTAATTTTACACCAAGATATCTTAATTAAAAAAAAGAAAACGCTGGCCTGGCACCCTTCTCTTCACGCGGAAGGTGAACTGGCGAAATCTTGGTTCCGCGGCTTCCGCCCTTGGTCCTTGCTGTTCTTCACCCCCCTATCAATTATTTTTGGTTACGCCACTGCATGTCCACACCTGTTAATTAAGGGTGTTGTCCTGGTCCTGCTTACTAACAGTCATGTCCACATGCATCCCTTAATTAAGTGTGTCCTTTTTAATCAGTCGACAATTAATGTACACATCACATGCATGGTTTTTGTTATTTCGTACTGTCACCGGTGCTAGAATTGAATGAATGGAAAATGGTTCATATTCTGATGAGATGGCAAACATTTCATTTTCAGATAAAACAGTTTTCATCCATATTTTCCTTTTTTAGAATGTGCTAAGGCCTAAAAGAATTAGATACTAACCAATTTGGTGATAAGTAATTAAGTATTTAAGGGTACACTACAATATATGCTCAAGGGAAATAT